>PISX010006299.1:0-31611 GCA_004024625.1 Mellivora capensis
CGAGATGGATTCGGGCCGGCGGCAGATTTTCTCTCCCCTTCTCATGATGTTGCTGAAGCTTTCCACGTCTCCCCCGTGGGGTCCCGGGGACGGGAAGTCCACGTCAAACCACTTGGTCCACGTGCACTGTGGCTGGCAGGTGACAGTCACAGGTGAGGAGACCCCGTGTGTGTCAGGTGCTGTGCTGGCTGCTGGGGCCACAGGCGCCGAGCTGGCAGTGCGGTGTTGTGTCGGCGACGAGGAAATTCCGGTGTTTTGAGTCAGCTGTGTTTGGGTCCCAGTGTCCCTCGGGGTTGGGTGTGTGATCTCCGATGAGCCAGCGTGTGGGGTGCTTGTGCACACATCCACCTGCTCACAGCACTGGATCCTGATTGCGTAGTTGTAGCAGATTGGGGGCAGCTGGTTCTTGTTCAAGCAAAGCAGTCCCATGTTCTTGTCACAGATCACGTCCTGCCCCAACTCCTCTAGTGGGATGTCCGGGAAGAACTCTGCCCTGCACTCTACATTGCTGGGCTTTGCACAGAATTTATAGCCTTTGGCTCTCAAATTAGGAAAAGTGTCAAAATCTCCACTGTTTATACCCAGCCCAGGGTAGCTGCTGTCGATCCAGTGGGTCCATGTGCACAACCGTTTTAAACAAGGCTCATGTGTTGTCGAAATTGGCATCAGACTCAGAGTCAAGAGAGTAGTTTTCTCCAGGGCAGGTGTAGGGGTACCTGGTGGGGTCGTGGTGGTACCCAGGGCAGGTGTAGGGCTACCTGGGGTGATTGTAGAGGTCGCTTGGACTGGTGCAGTAGTACCCAGGGCAGGTGTCTCACTAGTTGTAGAAAGAATGCTTGTGCCAGTTGCAGCGACTGTGACTGGGGATATTTTGTGCTCTGTCGGCACAGATGAGACCCCGTTAACCTCTCGTGTGGGCCCCGTTTCTGTATTCCCAGAAGCTGCAGGAGAGGTGGTCTGGGCTGGACTGCTGGATGGGGAGCAGGTCCGGGGGAAGCAGCACAGGATCCTGATCTGGTAGTTGTGGCAGAGCCCTGACGACTGCTTGTGGTTGTAGCAGGTCAGACCCACCATCGGGCTGCACTCCACATGCTGCCCCAGGACTTGGAGCGGCACCCCAGGGGCCCCCTCAGCTTGGCACTCCACCTTCTTTGGCACCGCGCAAACCTGGTACCCATGGGCACGGAGGTTCTCCAGGGTGTCGAAGTCGCCACTGTCGATGCCCCGCCCCGGATGGCTGATGTCCAGCCACGGTGACCACTGGCACTCCTCCCCACAGGCCTGGCGGGGCTGGACGATGGTGCTGGGGGTCGTGCCTGTGGGCACTGTGCTCTTGCCACAGGTGTGGCATGTGCGGGGCGGGCGTGTTGAGCTCACGACTGAGGACAGAAGAAAAGGCAGAAGGGCTAAGTCTCAAGGGCTCCCGGGACCTCCCCTCATCCGCTGTCCCTGCCCCCCATCCACCAGCTGCTTTGTGGGCTGCACATGTCGATCTGTGCGGCCGTCTCCACCTGCGACAGAGCTTGGTGGGGTGGGAGCACCAAGTCCCTGGGACACACGTGGCACAGGGCGCACGTGGAGCCCACAGCAGTTGATCGAACCGGTGAATGAGTCTCATGTAGGGGAAGCCCGCTCCCCAGGCCCTGAGCAGAACTAGCCCTCCTGTGGGAAGCTCCAACGAGGCTCTAAGGCGCCCCGGAGGAGGGAGAGGTGCCAGGGTGCCTGACACTCAGTGCACCTCCTCCCAGAGGCCGGCCTCTGCCCTCTGCCAGGGGCCCTAGTCCTGACTGTGCCCCTGAGGATAGCAGTCCTGCCAGGGAGACGGGCTGAGCTGGCCCTTCCCAGCATCAGGGACAGCAGGTTCCTGCCCTCTCGGGGAGAGAGACAGCTCTGCACGGTGCCCCCGCGCGTCTGCCTTACCGGGTGCGGACGTGGAGAAGGAGAAGGTGGTTGGTGGGGCGGGGCTGGTGGCGCTGCAGGGGGAGACGCCCCGCTCAATGGTGCCGTTGGTGGAGCAGCGGGCGGAGATGCACCCCCCTGTGCCGTCCGTGGTGTGGTAGATGACGTCCCCCGGTCGGAAGTGCCGTCCATCATAGACGCAGACACAGGCTGTGAGGACAAGCTCAGGCACGTCAGGGGCTGGGGGGAGGTGGGAACCCCAAGAATCCAGACCCCAGGAAGGCCCCGCTCACCCTCAGAGTCGTAGGCACACTGCACGCCTCTCTCGGTGCACGTGCTAGTGGCGGGAGGGAGGAAGTGAGCCGGGGGGTGTAGGCACCGCTGCTGTGCCGGGGCACCCAGAGCCCGAGGTCACAGCCGCTCCGGGAGCCCCTTCTGATCGCTGAGTGACACAGGCAGGCGTCTGACACGCCACACACCCCGGTGGCTCTCTGACGGCCATTTCCTCTCTGGGGCCTCTGGTCCAAGGAGGCCTCACGGTGACATCATGACTCAGCTCCTGCTTCAATTCACCTCCCCGCCACCCTTCGGGCTGCCCACCCCCATTCTGCACCAGGGAGGCTCCCAGCCAGACCTCAGGACCTCAAGGCCGTGACACCAGCCCCACCAGTCTGGAGGAGGAGGCCCCGTGGGAATACGGCCGGTGGAGCCGGCACGTGCTCCGGCTCGTCGCCCCTCTGCCGTGGGACTCACCAGGAGTGGCAGTTCTGGTCGGAGGGCACCACCGTGCCGGGCCGGTATGACTTGCCCCGGACGCGGCAGGGCAGCAGCGGGGGTGGGGTCGGGCACGTGGCCACACACTGCATCCGGTCCTCGTCGAAAATGGGGGCCGCGGGCGGGCACTTGGGGTAGCAGCCTGCGGTCCAGAGAGGCTGAGTGCCGGCCGCACTGCCTGCCTGACCACCTCCCCACCGTGGCCTGCGCTCAGCCCCCGACCCCAGGTCTCACGCACGGCACAGTGGGCATGTGGAGCTGCACCCGCAAAGGCACCCCGAGGGGCTGGGACGCGTCCAGCCCAGCCAGGAGCCCCCGGACAGCACCCCCCACCCTCACCTTCCAGGCCCGGCAGGTCGTGCAGACAGCGGCCGTCCGGGTTCCGGCAGGTCCTCATGCAGGGCGCCCCGCACGGCTGGTAGTGCCACTCGCACTGGCCCTCGGGGTTGTAGTAGTCACAGAACAAGGCTGCGGGCCAGCGGGCAGGCTCAGTGGGCCAGCTCCCGGCCGGAGCGAGGCACCCGGCGGCCCCACGCAGAGTGCTGCCCTCGGGAAGACCTCGGGGACCCACACGGGCCAGCCAAGCTCCCCCTGTACCCCGACCTTCCCCCACGTCTCATGGGCTGTTCTCAAGCCATTCCCTCCGCTGTGCCTCCCAGATGGGGCCTCGAATGCCATGGTCAGAGGCAGCCGCAGGCCCCCTGGTTTCTCAGGGTGCCATCCGTTGGGGTGGGGGCTCTGGCCGGAGCGGCTCCCCAGTGACACCCCAGTCCTGCCAGGTTCCGACAGCATGGGAGGTGGGGGCTCTGCTAAGCCCTCGGTCCCAGAACGTTCGGCCTCGTCTCCCCTGACGACACCCCTCCACCACCCCCTATTCCACTTTCCTTTCCACGGCCTCCCACCCAGCCCATGGCTGACCAGCCTTGATCCCACACTCCTCTGCCCCCCCCACAGCCCCTCCTCCCAACCACGTGTCGTGGACACTCACGGCAGGTGTCCGGGGTGCGCCAGGCCACGCACACGCCCACGTCGCGGCAGGCCTGCGCGTAGGCGGCCACGGCCGTGCAGAAACACTCACAGTCGCCCCCCGAGTCGCAGGCGCACGCGTCGCCCACGCAGGCCTCGTAGTACTTGGCGGGGTCCACCTGGGGGAGGGGGAAAGAAGCTTCGGATCCGGGGGCTGGAGGTCCTGGGGGTCAGGCCTGCGGTGTATCCCAACCTGGGGTGGCTTCCCCCAGAGCTCAAGGACAGCAGCTGACCATGAGCTGGTCTAAAGGGTGGAAGGTGATGCCGGCCCCCAACCGCCGTTCCCGGGGAAGGGCCACGTACGTGGGCATGGCAGGCGGCGAAGGTCGCGCTGTTGATGATGCTGCACTGCTTCTGGGCCCAGGACTTGCGGTACGGGTTGGCGGTGCAGGGGTCCCTGGGGGCCGGGGCGTCGGGGCAGGACGGGGAGAACTTCCAGCTGTTGCCAAACTCCAGGGCGCTGCCCACCACGGACCGGCTCCGCGTGGTGAAGTCGTTGCCGGCGTTGTCGTCGAAGTTCCCGCACAGCCCGCAGACCCGGCCCTGCAGACGGGGGACGGCGGCACGGGGGGCTCAGGCATACGCAGAAGGGGCCTAAGCCTCCTACCCTGCCTCCTGGGACCCCACTCGCTCCCCTGGGGCCCACGTCCACCCCCAGGGGGAGGGGGCCCCCAAGTACACCTTCAGCGTGTACGGCCCCACTCAGCACATGGGGTCATGGTGGTGCCCCTCCCGGAGGAAAGGGGGAACAGGAGAGGCAGCACTGTGGGCTGCGTGGTGTTCCCCAAAGACCAGCACAGGTCCTGACTCAGGACCCAGGAGCATGGCCTCATGTGGAAATAGGGCCCCTGCGGACAGGGTGCAGCTGAGACGAGGGTATCTGGAGCGGGGGTGGGGCCTCGATGCCTGTGACCCTGAGGACAGGTGGGCACACACATGAGTGAGGACAGTCACACGAGGCTGGACGGCCGCCTGGGGCCCCAGGAGCTGGAGGAGGCAGGCGGGGTCCTCCCTCAAAACCCCCGGAGGGAGCGGGCCGCGGAACAGTTGGATGGGACTTCCGGGGGCCAGAACACGAGAAGGAGCCACGAGTCTGTGACGGTGTCCCGGGAGCGACAAGACATGGCACGGGCAGCGGAGGGCCTCCCGCCTGCCAGCTGACTCCCTGCTCTCTCAGTCTGTCCTCCCGCCCCGCACGGTCTGGGGCGAGGGCGGGCCATCCCGGGAGGTGGGGGGGCCCACCTTGAACTCAGGGCTGAGTTTGAGGAAGATGCTGGTCTTCCTGTCCCATAGCAGCACCAGGCCGGCCTCGGTGTCCACCACCAGGTAGATGCCCATCTGGCGGATGGTGTAGGGGGGCTCCTGCCCCACACCCCTCTCGAGCACCTCCACACGGCCTTCACTCAGCCTCAGCTCGTAGCCCTGCGCAGAAGGGGTCGCTCAGGCCTGTCCCCGCTCGGCTTCCCAGGCGTCCCTCCAGGGGGGCCCTAGCCCTCCCCAGCCGCCGGCTCACCCCCAGGAACAGCTTGATGGCCTTGGAGCAGGTGACGCCCGTGGTCCCGCAGGGAACGTTCTCGGAGATGACGTGGAAGGTCCCAGGGGTGTCATTGCCGCGGCAGTGGTCCTGGGGAGAGGTGGGGGGTTGTCCTGCCGCTGGGGGCTGCGGTGCCCCGAGCAGCACCGCGGGGCCACAGGAGGGCCGGGGAGCCCCTGGGACCACATACCTGAAGCAGTGTGTACCCACAGTCCCCGCTGAAGCTGTAGCGCCTCCCATCGAAGGTGACATAGTGACCGTCCCCATACACGGCGCAGGTGGCCAGGCAGGGCTCCTCTGTGCACCTCCACTTCCTGTTCTCACAGGTGCTGGGGGCAGGTGCCAGTCAGGCCTGAGCTGGGTGTAGGGAGTGGGGGTGGGGCAGGTCCCTGCGGAACCATGGGCGGTCCTAGAGGCCGGGGTCCCACCACCCACTGCAGGGAGCCCCCCCCACCACGTACCAGGTGTTGCAGCCCACCCGGATGGTCTGGCCGGGCAGGTAGCTGGCCTCGTTGTGCACACAGGGGCAGTCCGTGGGAGCGACGCAGTGACCCTCGCTGTCGGCCACCAGCCCGTCGGGACACACACAGCCAGGCTCACACTGGGAGCTATACTGTGGGGCACCGGGGACACGGCTCAGTGGGCTGAGGGTTGACAGCTGAGGCCCCTCCCCACGGCCTGCACGGAGCCCAGGAAGCCCTCGGGTAGCGGTCTTCCCGGGACCACCCCGAGAGGGCCCATGGGCAGATGCCCTCGCGGGGTCACCGGGGGTGTGAGGGGCACTCACACAGTCCATGTCCAGAGTGAAGCAGCTCTTCTGACAGCCGGCCCCGGAGGCCCCAGGTGTGGCATTGCGGCAATGGAGGAAGACCATGGGCGGGGTGCAGACTGGGGGGTTAGAGGCCACTCAGGGTCCCACCACCAGCCACCAGGCTGGCTCTGAGAGTCACGGCTGCACACGGTGTGTCCCAGCAGCCGAGTCCGTGCCATCCAGCCTGGGGCCCGGCCGGCGGGACGCCCGTACGTGTGCGCGGTGTCCGTGTGCGTGTGTGTAGCACGGGTGTGTCCACGTGTGCGCGTGTGTGCATGGTGCGTGTGCATGGTGCGTGTGCCTGGGGGCACAGATCAGGCCAAAGAGGGAAGCCCCCCACACCCAGCAGCCACACTGACTTGGGGGTCTGGCCGTCCACCCAGAAACTCGGAGATCACGAGAGCTCCTCCCTGCCCGCAAACTCACCTGGGGTGGGAACCTGGCCTCCAATGCAGGTCAGTGTGCCTTGAGTGCAGGTGCTGGGACAAGAGGGTGGTCAGAGGGTCCCCCCAGCCTGGCCGCCCTGCCCACCAGGCCCATCCCGCAGGGGCTCTCACCAGATGACTCCACGCTCGTGAAGCGACTCCCCGTTGGGGACCACAGAGCCCTCGTGGTAGCAGGGACAGCTGGTGGCCGGCACGCACTTGCCCACATCGTCCAGGAAGGTGCCTTTGGGGCAGGTACAGCCGTCCACGGGGACAAAGCTGATACCACAGGTGACGTCCTCGTGGCTCCGGGCCCGGCAGGTGGGCTGGCAGGTTCTGATGCTGTATTGGTAGGTCAGTGACTTTGGGCAGGTGGTCATGGGCTTTGCTGCGGGACGCCAGGCAGGGGGAGGCAGTCAGGGCGGAGCGGCTGCCATCACCCTCCCCCGCCTCCCCCTGCCCCAGCCTCGGGGTCCCAGGCCGGGCACTCCAGCCCTCCAAGCCCCACCCGGGGACAGGGGCCCAGGAGCACATGTTCTGTTGGGGGGTGGGGACACTCACTGCACACGCCGTCCCTCCAGCCGCTGAGCAGCACCCCCTTGGCCGCGCAGGCGTGCACGTAGGAGGACAGGGCCGCGCACAGACAGTCCTCGCTCTTCTCGCAGTTACACGTGTCGAACATGCAGTTCTGGGGACGGGGCCGTCGTCACCCACACACCGTGAGCGTCCCCCACACTGCCGCCTCGCCTCCTCTAGGACCCTCCCCGAGCCCGCGCCTGGGACCCCCACGCCCTCCACAGACCGTCTTGGCGCCAAGCCCCCCTCCAGGAGGGTGCTAGAAGGACAACGGCCCCTCCTCTTGGGGACCCAACAGGGGCCAGCCCATCTGGCCCTCAGACCCCAAAGCATCTCGGCCACCACCGATTTCTCAATGTGGACGCCAGGGCCCGGTGGGCCACGGGCCCTCAGGGGTCGTCGACTCTATGCCTGGTTACAGGGCTGGAGGCACAGATGAGCTCTGGACCTCAGGACAAGGCTGGACCCTCGAGGACAGCTGCATGGCCGGAGCAGAGAGGCTGGTGGGCGTGCGTTACCGAGTAGTAGGTGCCTGGGTTCACGGCCACGTGGCACTGGGCGAAGGGGCCATGGGGGTCCGTCAGCCGGGAGCACCAGTGCTGAGCGTACTTCTCTGCGGACAGAGCAACAAGGGCGGTCAGCAAGCTGGACAGTCGTCCCCTGCCGTGGCCAGCAGGCACGCAGGTGCTTCACCACCCCCACAACACCCTGCTCCCTTCTTCCAGAAGTTTCCACGGCCATACTGGGAAACGCATTGGTGAGCTGGCCCCCGAATGCCTCCTCCAGGCCCGAGTGGATTCTGCGGCCTGGGGTCACCGGCAACCGGGCGGGCCTGTGGCTGCGGGGACCCACATACCGTTCTCCACGCTGAGGGAGCAGGGGTCCTCGAAGCTGTTCTTGACATTGGGGCAGGAGGCCTGGGTCTTCCAGGTGTTGGCAAAGGCCGCGGCCGTGCCCTCCACCATGCCGCTGAGGGTCCGGAAGTCGTCGGCCTGGTTCTGGTTGAAGTTCCCGCACAGGCCTGCGGCGGGAGGCCAGCATGAGGCACCGCGGGCCCGGGCCGCCGAGGGTGGGCTCCGGCTCCCAGGACGGGCGGCCCCTCTTACCGCAGGTGAGGCCGTGGAACTCGGGCCCCAGCCTCACGAACACCTGCATGACCGGCACCAGCTGGATCCCAAGCTGCAGGCCCAGCTTGGTCTGGGCGACGATGAAGAAGGTGGAGGGTCTGAAGAGCGTGACATTGGCTGTGGACACGGGGGACGAGGCCTCAGTGGGCTGGGAGGGGCAGGACCCTCCAAGGGGGCAGGCCCCACGTCCTTACCTGCCGAGACGGGCATCTGGGTGTAGATCTGGTTCACAAACACCTCCCCACTGGCCTTGACCGTGATGACCTGGGAACAGGAGGGAGCGGGGTCAGGGCAGCCCTGGGACACGTGCCAGCGGGACCCCTGCCCCTGAGGGCCACAAGCTCCCACGAGGAGGGACTGGCTGAGGAACCAAGTTCTGCCCCAGGCTCAGCTGGTCTGTCCACATTTCCCTCAAGGGCCGAGCATTCTCTCCGGTAAAAACCCAAGTGATTGTATGAAGTAGGGAAGTTGGAAAAATAAGATAAAAATAAAAACTAAACTGGGACAGAGGGAAGTTGCCTTCAATGAAGCCGAGGTCCGGGCATGCCCTGGTCCCTCCTTCCAGGGCTGGTAGGGGCGGGTGTGGAGGCCCTGCCGCCCCTCCCGGAGTGGCTGTGTCTGGGGACTGTCAAGCAGAGACCTGTGGGCTGGGAGGTCCTCAGGCTGCACCCCACTCACTCACCGCCCACACCAGGATCAAGGGCTTGGGCAGCGGTCACTTGCCATGAGGGACATAGACTCCCCCCAACTGGCATCTGCTCTCACCATGTCCCCCCGGGCCCCCGGGTCTGCTCTCACCGTGTGCCCCTGACCCCCGGGGCTGCTCTCACTGTGTGCCCCCGACCCCCAGGGCTGCTCTCACCGTGCTCCCCCCGTCCAGGCTCAACATCAGGCTCTTCAGGCACGTCTCACTGTCCGTCAGGCCACACCGCCGCAGCTCTCCCAGCACCGTGAAGGCGCCGCTGTCACAGGGCTGCAGACATGGGTCCTCACACTCTGCCCAAAGGCGCCCGCCCCCCGCCTGCCCCCAACCCCTGGAGACCCTATGGGGTGGCTCCGGGAGCTGGGGGTGCAGATGCAGCAGACCCAGCAGCCCAAGCAGGGGTGGGCCAGCCGCACGGCTGTGGCCAAAAGCCACTGGGTGGGCGTGAGGCCCGGGTCGCACCTTGGCCAGCACGTAGCTGCAGTCCCCATGCACCGTGTACTGCTTCTCGTCGAACGTGGAGAAGTGGGCGCCCCCCAGCACCGCACAGGTGCCTGGGCACGGTAGCTCCCGGCAGCTCCACTGGCCTCTGGAGCAGGTGCTGTGGAAGGTAGAGACCACGCGTGTGCCGCCCCTGGGAGCATCCAGCCGCAGCCTGTGCACTGGCGGGAGGACACGGGTCTGGCCCAGGCCCACCTGCATCCCCGCCTAGACCGGGGCCTGGCGGTGTCTGCGTGGAGAGCCCTGGGCATGCCTGGGGTCCGCAGGGAGAGAGGACAGCCAGCCCTTGGGCCTCGGGCCCCTGAGTCGTCCCAGGCCATGTCCGGGGTTGTAGGCGGGAGGAGTCTGGGGTCCTACCAGTTTGTGCAGTCTGTGGCGTAGCTGGTCCCCGGGGCATAGGTGGCCCCATTGTACACACAAGGACACTGGGATGCCGGGATGCAGCCGGTCTGGCCGATGTCATCGAGCACCGTCCCTGCAGAAGCAGGCAGGCCATGGACGGGGCAGGAGCCAGGCAGTGCCCACCCATGAGCCAGTGGAGGGGACCCGACCTTGGGCCCAGGTTGTCCCGCCTTACAGGGGCTCCTCGGACCCAGGGGCCCAGCCTGCGTCTGTGGGATTCCCGGGGAGGCCCCTCTCACCCTCGGGGCAGAAGCAGCCGTCCACACAGTGGTCCTCGCAGAGCTGGGAGTGCTCCGGGTTGGAGCAGGTGTCGGCGCAGGGCGAGCCGCACTCCCGGTGCTGCATGCTGGGGGGGCAGGTCTGGGCTGTGGAGGGAGGACAGAGCCGCGTCATCGCCGGCCCCAGCTCCCGGCCCAGGAGGGAAAGCACGACAGGCACTCACGGCAGAGGTGGGGGCTCCTCCAGTCCGGAGGCAGCCCCCCGGCGTGGGCGCACTGGCGCGCGAACTCGGCGAGCGTGGGGCA
This sequence comes from Mellivora capensis, assembly GCA_004024625.1. Classification (NCBI taxonomy): domain Eukaryota; kingdom Metazoa; phylum Chordata; class Mammalia; order Carnivora; family Mustelidae; genus Mellivora; species Mellivora capensis. Next base: position 10,303 of record PISX010006299.1, read on the forward strand.
GATGCAGCGAGCGCGGTCCGCGTGCTGGCAGAGGCAGAGGTCTTGTCGGCAGGCCTGCACGTAGCTGCTGGCATCCAGCAGAGCTCGGCAGCCCGAGAACAGCCGGCCAGTCAGGATCTCCTCGCAGAGGCCCTGGGGCAGAGCCAGGAGCACTGAGTGCAGCCTCGGGACCCTCCCCCGGGCTCCGGGCCGCCAACCCACCTCGCCCCCACAGGAGCAGGGCCCGTCCACGCCAGTGCTTACGGTGCCGCGCCCGCAGTCCGTCGGGGGCACGGGGACAGGGTCCTGACACTGCTCCATGGGGCCGTCCATCTTCTGCAGATTCCCGTACTCGAGGGCAGTCAGCTTGACGCCTGTGGGAACACAATGCCAGGCTCCTGAGGCTCCCCAAGGGGTCCCCACTGCATCTCGTCCCCCATCCACCCTGCTGGGTTAAGGGGTTCTCGGGGAATCTGAAAGTCAGTGGGGGACCACCCAAGTCGTTCAGGGCTGCGGGCAGAGGGCTGAGGCCTGAGTGTTCTCCAAGCCCGGGGCGGCATGCTGCCCAAAGGGCCGGAGAGTGACCCTGACCTCACCCAGCCCTCGGAGCCCAGCCAAGCCCACACAGACCGCCGGACAACTGAGCAGGCGTGTTCCCCCGTGGCTGCAAGCCCCATATGGGTGAGCTTCCTCTGGGCTTCATGGGCCTGGCGAGGGGGTCCTGGGGGTGGGGGACTCCGGCTGGTGTGGGTCACATGACATCTCCCTTTCTGGCAGCAGGAGGCCCAAGAAACCAGGAGAAGGTCTACTTGGAGGTGGTGCTGAGGGTGCGGGGAGGTACGTGTGCATGCTGGGGACATGTCTGTGCCCGTGTGGGCGTGCGTGCAGCTCCGCGTGTGCGTGTGCATGGGCACGCAAGCCGGGGACACCTGACCCAAGGTTCTGGAAGATAGCCTTCCAGGGAGAACTGGGAAAGGAGTCCGGCTACCATGCGGCAGCTGTGGGGAGGGGCTTACCATGGGAGAGGAACTCGTTGAACACGGGCTGACCACTGAAGTCTCCGCAGAGCCCGCAGGTCTGGTTGGCGAACTTGGGGTCCAGCTCCAGCTGGAATGAGGGCCCAATCAGATGCCCGGCCCCACAGGGACATGTCAGGACGGGAAGGACATTCCCAAGGAGGGGCCAGGGGCTCCCCACAGAGGCGCCACAGGCCGTGGACCCCTGCCTCCCACGCTTCAAGGTCTCCGTGATGGGGGAGGTAGGCTCCCTGGCCCCCTCCTCACCAGCCCCAAGCAGCGGGGTCTGGACGTCCCCCAGCACCCGTGCCCAGAGCACTTCCTTCCCTTTCTGGGGAGGCCGTTGGGCTGGCGACACCCCCCACCCCGGCCCCGGGCCCCGGTCTCACCAGAAGGCTGTCGTCTTGGCTCCACATGAAGACTAGGCCCAGCCTGGCGCCCACCTTCAGGTAGCCGTTGCTGACCTCGATGAGGACCCCCGACTGGCTGAAGGGCAGTTGAGTTCTGCAGAGAGAGGGCCGGGCTGAGGCCCCGAGGCCACGCAGGGCAGGGCTATGGAGGCCTGATCCTGGCCAGGGAGGGCCCCCTACGGCCATGAATGTGACCAGAGCGCTGGGCCACAGACAGCACCATGGGCGCAAGAGGACAGGGGAGCCCGGAGCTCCGTGGTCACGGAGGAACTAGGAAGGGGGCCACTTCCCCAGGCAGGAAAAGAGCCCCAGGCCTCTGGGGCCCTGCCCGGGCATGACCCCATGTGACCCACACAACCACCCAGACTCACGGGTGGCCGTTAACCAGAATGGAGCTCTTGGTCAGCTGGATGACCGTGCCGTCGAGCTTCATGGTGACGGCGATGACCGTGGTGGCGTTGGACGCCCGGCCGCGGCGCAGCTGCACGTTGAAGTCCTCGTACGCGGCGCCGCAGTGCGCAGACAGGACGTAGTTGCACAGGCCGGGGAAGCGGAAGACGTCGCCGTCGAAGGTCTTGTAGTGGAAGTCGCCCCAGGTGCTGCAGACGCGCCCGTTGTGCGCGGGGCTCCGGGCTGCGGGCCAAGGAGGGCCTGAGGATGCTGCCTACGCCCCAGGCCTGGGATGCAGCTGCCCCGGGGTTGGGGAGGGCGGGGTGGACAGCAGGGGAGGAGCTGCTTGGACCCAGGCCCTCGGGGAACGCAGCCTCTCTCCCAGCACTTACCCCGCATCCACGTGGGGAGCGGGAGCCCGTCCAGCCGCCCCCCCAGCCTCACAGCCCCTCGCTCACCTCGCACCACCGGGGCCGTCCTCAGAGGGGGCAGGAAGCTCATCCCGCGGAGTGGGTGGCCTGCGGGGACAGGGGCACAGGGTCACACTGCCTGCACACACGCGGTCTCTGCTGCCCCAGCCAAGCCTGCCGGCACCACGCCCAGCTGGGGCTGTAGCTGAGGCCCCGCAGGCCGGCGGCCTTCCCTCCGGGCCGTCCCAAGGGGCTGCAATCGCTCCGGCCCGGAACTCTGCCCGGTGCCAAGTCAGTGCCCGGCGCCCAGGACGACCCCTTGGGTGCTGAGGCCGGGCACAGACGAGCTCCCTGAGCCCAGCCTGGGGGAGTGATGCTTTCCCAGGGCTGCACACCCAAAGTGCCAGTACAGGTGTACCGGAGAGTCCCCCACCAGCCACCCCCCCAGGCCAAGGGGACACATGTGGCAGAGGGATCAGGACTTGTGGGGAGACAGGAGGATGTCGCTGTGAGCTCAGGCCTCATCTACCCTCCTGTCTGAAGCTGCCACAGGGAGACAAGGAGACTTTGGGGGGCCTGCAGGTGACTGACCAGGGCTGTGTGTCGGGGTGTCCTCCAGGCCCCCAAGTTCTGGCCCCGAGGGGCTGGGGCAGGGCCGCACTAACAGGTGGGGGTCAACTCACCACCAAGCTCCTGGGGGACATGCAGGTCTGGGGACTTGTAGCCATGTTCCAGAGAGCCGCCCTGGGCCTGGCCTATGGGAAGAAGGAGGACCCTGGGCCTGAGCCAGGGAGACAGGGGACAGAGAGAGGGACGGGCCAACGGAAGGGCCCAGAACAGTGGGGGTTCTCTCTGCACAGGGCTGGGTATGTGGGGAGGGCCTCTGTCCACGATGCCCACGCCAGGCCCATGCGCTGTGTGAGCCTTCTCTCAGCCTGCCCCACGAGCACTCGGGGTTCCCCGGGCCCTGACCCAGAGCCCTTCATTCATTCACTATCCTTTTGTTCACACTGGGTATCTCCCTGCTTGGGACATGGGGACAGGGACGACTGTCTGCACGGCAGCCTGGGGAGGGACCAGACGGTTGAAGCTGTGGGTCACCTGAGCACGTCAGGAGACAACCAGGGCCCCAGGCAAAGATGTGGGGGTGCGGAGTCGAGTGGGGTGGGGCTGCCTGGCCCTGCCCCGATCTCGCAGGGGACAGTCCACACACATCCGTGACACAGGTGCCCCAGGAGCAGCCAGCAGAGGTTGGCCCCAAACACGGAGGCAGGAGGCCAGGGACGGTAGGGTGCGGGCACGCATGTCGAGGTCCCCATGGTGCTGAGGGCCTCAGGAATGCTGTCCCCTTGCCCAGGGCAGCTCCTCCAGGAGCACGCTATCACCTGACAGCTGTGCAGGACCCAGCTGTCCCCTGGGACGCAGAGGCCGGGAGGTGCAGACCTGGGTGGGAGGTACCTCAGGGGACCCGGGAGCCTCTCTGCAGCGTCCTCACAGCGTGGACCTCATGATCACACCCACTCCCCAAGGCTGAGGACCCCTGGAGACCTCTCTCAAGATCCAGATGGGGAAAATGAGCTGGTGAACTGGGGCGTGCAGTGAGGGGTCCCAGGGCCTCGAGGACCGGCTCAGAGAAGGTCTGGCAGGGGGCAGAGGCAGCAGGAAAGCAACACCGATGGACGTGCCCGCCGGCCGGGGAGGCAGTCAGGGGCTCAGAGATGCTGGGTTCCTCTCCCCCACCTCAGGGGAGCAGCTCAGCCTCAGAGGCCCCTCCCCTACGTGGGCCCCCGCAGCCTCTGAGGGATCCCCAAACCCACAAGCTGGCGCCTGCAAGACATCGAGGGCCAGGGCCCGGGTCCAGCCTGGGAGCCGCTCACAGACATGCCCAGCTTCCCCGGGGCCAGGGCCACCGCAGAGCTGTCTGCCGCCCTCCCAGCCCCAGAGCTGCCCCAGGATGTGGGGGACCCCTGGGCTGCCAGGTCGAGACCAGCCCTGAAAGTCACTCAGTAGGAGCCTTACCTATGTGCTGGGCACAGGCCAGGGCGAGGGCCAGGGCCCAGAGCAGGGCCAGCGTCCTCCCGCCGACACCCATCCTGCGGAGGGAGGGGAGAAGGCCCCAGGGGCAGCGTCTGAGGAAGGACCTGAGTGGGCAGGGGCCTTTTGTAGACCCAGGAGCTGGCTCCGGCCCCAGCGGCTTCACGTGGGAGGGCGGGGCAGGGCCTGCTCTTCCCCTCACCCGGGTAAACAGTGGGCACTGGCTTAGGCCTGGCCAGCCGCCGGGGACAGGCAGAGATGGGCATACCTGCCAGGTGGGGCTCAGCTTCCCGCAGGCTCCCCAGTCCTGGCCTGGAGGGACCCTCTTGCCGTGGCCCTCACCCCTGCAGCTTCGCTGCTTCTGTGGACCCTGACCCCACGGACTCCCTGGGGCTGCTGGGGCCTCACTCTCTCTGGAGGGGCCTGGGGGCAGCATCCCCAGGAACAGGACCCAGCCCCACAGTACAACCCCCAGCCTGGTACCGCCTCAGACCCTGGCCGGGCTTCTGGTTCCGGTTCCTGGCTCCAGGCGGCAGTGGGCCCCAGGTCAACTTGAGTCACACGTGGCCTCGTGGCCACGAGGGGTGGAAGTGGCCGTGCCCACTGGGCCAGGCCGGGGAGCTGCCGACTGGCTTGCCCCAAAAATCAGCCCCCCGGGTGGGCTGAGACGGCCTATAGTGGACACCTGGCCCCAGACCGCAGGTGTGTGGGCTTCAGGTCCTTTGGGGCAGGGCCAATGGTGCTGAACTCTCCGCACAAGACGGCCACATGCCCCACCGACCAGGAGCTCCACTGACTGCAAGTGGGCCCGACCCGGAGGTCCCCACTGGGGACGGAGGCGCAAAGGCAGTGGGAACGCCTGGGCTGGGCTGTTCTGAGCATCTTTCCTGCATGGAGGGGCCCGTCCCAACCTGGTTTTCGGTCTCTGAGTCATCCCCTCCCCATGCCCTGACTTGGCCCTGGTCCTGGGAGAGAGGGTCCCCCTGCGTGCGTCGGGGGGGGGCATGTGGGAGCAGGAAAGGAAGCCTGACGGGGGTGAGTGAGTGTGGCCCCCAGCAGTGCGGCCCCCCTGCTGCTATCCCCCCAGGCTCCCCTGCTGGGCCTTGGAGCTGGACACCGGGTCGCCCAGAGCTGAGCAGGGTCCCCAAGGACAGGTAGGGTGGACAGGACTGGCTCCAAAGTGCTATGGATCTTTGGTGGTCAGGACAGTGCATGGTGGGAGGCAAGGCCTCAAGGATCTGTGGGTGGGGGCTGGGACCCTGGCTGAGGGAAGTGTGAGGGACAGACGCCTCCCCAAAGGCAGGGAGGCACGGGTCCAGCAGTGTCCATGCTGCTGGCACTGGACTCAAGCCGGAATTCGCACGTGATCCCTTGCTCCTCTGAGTCCGCAGCCGGCTGCTGGGGGACATGTCCTGCCTGCACAAGGCTGGGCCACCCAGGAAGCTGCGGGCATCGCTCTGCCCTGAGCAGCTGCCCGGGCGCCTCCAGGCCACAGTCGGTGCCTGCCCGGCGCTAACTTCCCTTCCCAGGCTCATTCCCCCACCATTTCCCGTAAGGCACTGCCCAGGGCTGCTGAAAGCGTCCGTGACCACGGCCAGGGTCCAAGACAGCCTGGCTGACCCAGGCTTCCTCCTGGGGCGCGACCTGAACCACAGGACCCGGGCTACCGGGCATTTTCTCATCCAAGCAGGACACTCTGGGAGGCCCCAGGCCTGGTATCTGCTCACGTCTCAGCTTTTGGCGTTCTTGAGGGACCCCTGGGGAGGCCGCTGGAGTCAGAGCAGGTATGGGACTGGCCACCTACCCTCAAACATTGGGGGCCTTCTTCCCTGTGACCTTGTGCCCCCGGGCGGTTCGCGGGCAAGCATCTGTCCTCTGAGCACCTGGTGCTTGGCCAGCCTGCCCCCACCACCGTCCATTGAATGGCCCTGCACAGAGCCAAGGCCAAGTCTGTGGAGGGGGCCATGGAAGGGTGAGGGGTTGGGGTTCCCCGGAGCAGCCCGGCAGTGACTCTGCCCCCTGCCCCTTCTCAGAGGGGCTTCCTGCTCAAGGAGGGGTGGTATGGGGACAGGGCGAGGCCGTGGCTAGCTGTGGCCTCTCTCAGCCACAGGGCCTCTCCAGCCCCTCATCTGCAGACAGGGTCCATGGGAAGCGTTGCAGGCAGTGGGTCACACAACAAGGAACCCCGCGGCACGGGGGCCGTGCACAGGAAGCAGGGGCACACATAGGGAAAGGCCTGGCCCGGGGCAGTGGCCCCAGAAGCCTTTGTTCCCCTGGGGTCCCTGAGGGCCACACGGCCACTGCCAGGACCCCAGCCCCAGGTCTGATAGTGATGGGCTTGCTGGACTCCAGGGAGATGGGACGGGTTCCGGCCCTCACAGGATCTAGCCGGCCTTGCCCTACAGATGAGAGGAGGGGCGTGCAGGCCTTGGCCGTGTCCCCGAGTGGGGCTCTTGCTGCCACTGCTATCACTGGGCCACTCAGATTTGGGACGGGACGTGGCCATCAGACGGCTCTCTTTGTGACCAGTGGCTGGACCGAGGCAGGCCCCGGTAAGGACGAAGCCCACCAGGAGGGATCTGGCCTGAGCAGGGCCCCACAGGGGGCAAGGGCCCTACAGGTGGGGCGTGAGCCCGTCTCCCCTCGGGGGGTGAGGCTGAAGACAAGGTCCAGTCTATGGACCCCGCGCTCTGTCATTTCTTGGATTTTCTGTATATTTAATGAGTGTGGGATCGTGGCTCCCCTGAAGTACGTTGAGTCTCGCACCGCGGGGGTTAATAGGGCGGTGCCTTCCTCTCCTGGCAGTGCCCAAATTCCTGCCGCCCAGGACGCCCCCGAGGGTTGTGGGAGTGGCCCCCGCCAGCCCCCACCCCCTGCGCAGGCACCGAGCTTGCTGGCGTCACAGATGGGGAAACGGGCATTTGCGGAAGGGTTACCGCTCGTCCCGGGTGATAGGGAGTGATTTCTCAACCGGGACAGGCCGCGTCCCTCACAACCCCGAGGAGGAAGTGGGCAGTGGGCTGGGGCTCCGGGAGCCACTGATAGCAGCCGGATTATCTGCGGGTGCTGTTGACACAAAGGGCCGGTGTGGGCCTGGGTGTCTCCAGGCCAGGCGCTTCCTCATAGGGACAAGGACCACTGATCTCTCCCTGCTTGGCCCTGGGCACCCGGGGAGAGCCGTCCCGAGATGCCCGCGGCTGGGCTCAGCCTCCTGGCCCCGGTGGGCTGAGACCCTCGCTGCCCGATGGGCTAAGGGTCGGGGTGTGCTCTCCCGTGAGAGAGAAGGGGAGCAGAGAGTAAATTTGGTTTTCTGGTGGGGCTGCCCTGATTTGAAACCTTCGTGCGTGTGTTTATTTATCTGAATCACTGAACAAATAGAATTCCTCTGGAGAGCTGGGCTGGCTGCTGGGCCCTGGCCCCCAAGGTCCACGGTCTGGACGAGGGACGGGCTCCCCCCGCCCCCACCCCCACCCCATGTCCCCAGCACCAGCCCATCCACGGAGGGCCCCACCCCTGCCCCCATAGCCCAAAGGGTCTGTGACAGTGGGAGAGGCCACTGTCCATTAATAGGGGGGTTCCCCGAAGGTGAGCACATTTGTGTTCCAGGGTCAGGGGAGGCTCACACGCTACCCCTCCCCTGTCCCCAAGGGGCCACCAGCCCCCACCAGGCACTGGGGCCTGCCCAAGGGGGGACAGAATGTCCTCCTCCCACCCTCCCTGCGGCTCCCATGGCATGTGGACCACGGGGCAGCCTCGCAGCAGGGTGCAGGGGGTGCAGGGTCTGTCTAATACCACCAGCAAATCTGGAAGGTCTTTGTCACAGCATTACCTCCAGGTGTAGCCTCAGAGAACTGGAAGCAGGGTCAGGGGACACGTGCGTCCCCACATTCGGAGCGGCGTTACTCACAACAGTGGAAACACAGAAGCAGCCCCCGCGTGCATCCACGGACGTGCAGATACACGTGGTCCGTCCACACGCCGGACTGTCCCTCGGCCTGAACACGGAGGGACACGCTGACGCCGGCCACAGCTGGCTGGCCTGGGGGACGTGATGCGGAGGGAAACAGGCCAGACACAGGGGGCCAAATACTGCAGGATCCCACCCAGACGGGGTCCCTGGAGTCTCCAGATTCACAGGCACAGAGACTGGACGGTGGGCGCCGACGGGAGTGAAGGGGGTCGGTGTCTCAGGGAATGGATTCTCGGGAGGATAGAAGCTTCTGGAGACAGACGGCATTTTGTTACATGTATTTTACCACTTTTTTTTTTAATTGGAAAAAATTTTAAGCACCCCGCCTGGAGACAATGAGTGTAAATGGTTAGGCGGACCCTGCAGACCTCAAAGGAGGCATTGGCAGCAAACTATTTGGCGCTACTGGCAGCCCCCGGGGGTCCTCTTGCCCTCAGCCCCGTCCAGCCCTCCTAGCCAGAGGGGCTTCTTCTCCCACCAATTCCCAGGTTCCCATAAAACACCAATAAAGCGGCCAGGTCTCCAGGTAAGTCCACAAAGGCCACAGCATGGAGGGAGATGAGGCAGGGGCCGGGCCGGCGTCCCCGAGGCTGCCGGGGCCGCCGGGCACCAGCACCACGAGCTCGCATGCCCAGGGCTCGCACTCAGCCGAGCAGGGGCGCGCGGACACTCAGGCATACCTGGAGCCCCTGAGGACTTCCCTGTGGGCAGACAGCGCAGGCGCTCTGCACACACGTGCTCGGGGTCACTGCCCCCCGGGTCCCCACCCTGCACCGTGTCTGGACGATGACACCCCGCCTCCCTCTGCCTGGCTCCTAGGGGGCGGGGACAACGCTGTCTTCCTCTGGCGGGACTAGGGACGCAGGACCCAGGGGCCCAGGCAGCCAGGGAGAGAGACACTCGCGGCCCGGGGGACTGGGATTTGTAAAGAGGTGGTGGCGAGATGCAAAAGGAAATCACCACAGGGACGGTGGCACTGCGGCTTCCTCCCGAAACACATCCACCAGCCAGAGAGCTGAAGCACGGCGGTGGCGTCCCCGGAGCAGTGCTGGGGGGCCCTGGCCCCCTCCCTGACAGACCCCAGGAGCTCTCAGGAGCCCTGGGAGCAGCAGAGGCCCCCCGCACTGGCCTGTCTGGCCTCCACTCCCAAGGCCAGACACGCCCTCTGACCCTGGACCCGAGGCCGAGGCCGCACAGAGGCAGGGAAAGCAGGCACTGGGGGGCCCTAATGGGCCACAGATCCCCCCCACCCCACCTGGCCCAGAGGCTCAGGCCGGGCAGGGAAGCCCTGTCCCTGTGCCCCTGGAGCCGAGGCAGCTTGACAGGCAGAGACAAGGGGCCAGTTAGAGCATCCACCCAGTTCCCCACAAGCCGGAGCCCCAGGCGGACTGGTGTCACCCCGTTCCTCTCCATGAGCAGCCAGCCAGCACTTCACTCTCCACTCTCTGCCCTGTCCATGAGTGGGGCCCTGCCCTGGCTTTCCTGGGGGGACACAAGTGCCCCAGTCAGGGGACAGAAGGCTCCCGTGCGTCCAACCCGATGGCGGGTGACCCTGCGCCACTGGCTCTGCCCGTGCATCAGGCACAGACAGGGTGGCCCTGGGCATGGCTCTGTGTCCAGGCCTCTCTGCCCCACCCCCCCGGCCCTGTGTCAGTTTCTGACACTTGGTGTTTTCATTTTCTCGCGGCTCAGTGTGTCATTGTGCAGCCCCGACTCTCCTCCCGGCCCGTGGATTACTCAGACTGCGTTTCTGAGCATTTGGGGTTCCAGGCTGACTCTCCGTTGCTCCAAACTCTCGTCAGAGACAAACCCTGCCCAGTTCAGTGTCAGTCACGTCCAGCAGAGCTTTGCTCCGCGGCCAGGATGTGGCCCACCTCGGTCCACGCCCTGTGGGTGCCCGGGGGGCGTGTGTGCTCTGCTGCTGTTGACTAAGCGCGGTCAGGTCCTGCTGGCCCACGGGATTAAGTTCCTCCACATCCTTGTTAATTTCCTGACCAGCCCTTCTATCCGCTGTGGGAAGGGGTGTGTGGCGTCTCCACAAGGAATTGTCAATTTGTGTAAGTCTCCCTTCGGTTTCATCCGTGCTCCGTTCACATAGTTCGCAGCTTTTAGGGGACTTCTTCTGGGGAGCGGCTCTCTTCTCCTTCCTCGGATGATGTCCTGTCTTCTGTCCACTGATGCGTCCCTGGCTGGGAGGGGCAGGGCTGCATGGGCACTGCTCCCCTGGCCCTGGGGGACGGGCTCATCTTCCTGCCCTGACTCTGCCGGACCTCCAGCCAGCAGCCTGGCGGGAGTGGGAGGCTGGCCCCCTTCAGCCTTCACGGGGGGCCAGGGCACATTTTGCTCCTGCAGTTGGGCATCTGCTGGGCTGGCATCTGAGCCCCCTGGGGAGGCTCAGTCGGTGACACATCAGCCTCTGGCTCAGGTCATGATCCCAGGATCCTGGCATGGACCCCCACATTGGGCTCCTTGCTCGGTGGGGAGCTTGCTTCTCCCTCTCCCTCTGCCCCGCTTGTACTCTCTCTCTCTCTCTCTCACTCTTTCTGCCAAATAAATAAAAATCTTAAAAAAAAAAAAAAAGAACAGACTGATTTCATTCACCCTCCCTCCTCAATGTTCTTAGAGTTATATATTTAACTACTACATGTGTCATAAACTCCTATAATTAATTGTTTAATTTAAAGATCTACTAGTCCTTTTGGGCACCTGGGTGGCTCAGTGGGTTAAAGCCTCTGCCTTCGGCTCAGGTCATGGTCTCAGAGTCCTGGGATCGAGTCCCGCATCGGGCTCTCTGTGCAGCAGGGAGATGCTTCCTCCTCTCTCTGCCTGCCTCTCTGCCTGCTTGTGATCTCTGTCTGTCAAATAAATAAATAAAAATATTTTAAAAAATTAAAAATTAAAAAAATAAAGATCTACTAGTCCTTTAAAGAAAGTAAGAAAATGTTTTCATTTATATTTACCCACATATTACCATTTCTGTTAGGTCTATACTGACGTCTTTGATCTATAAGTGATTTAGAACTCACTATGTTGCTTGATTTTCAAATACTTCCTCGCTATCTTATTGTTACTTGTTTTCAGTTAATTTCTAGTTCGATGAGAAGGCGTACTGTAATGATTTCAGTCCTTGGAAACTCATTGAGCTGTTTTATATCCTGGTGGTGTTCTTGAGACCTTGATGAATGGTCCACATGGACATGTAAAGGACATGTATTGGGGACTCCTGGGTAGGTTTAAAACACTATAGGTCAAGTCTGCCCATGGTGTCTTTCAGATCTTTGCCAGCCTTACTGAATTTTTGTTTATTTGCTTTACCAATTACTGAGGGGGGAAAGGGGTTAAATTATACAAATCTGATGGATGTATCTGTTTTTCCCTTAAATTTTGTCAATTTTTACTTGGTGGGTTTTGAGCCTTTGTCACTAGGCATATACATAGTTAACATTGTCATGTTTTCCTGTGAACTGGCACTTTAGCATTGTAAAATGACCCTTTTTATCTCTGGTAATAGTCCTGTCTCAAAGTCTACTGTGTCTGATAGTAATGTAGCCACTTGGGCTTCCTTGTGATTCTCAATCACAGGGCATACATGCTCCCATCCTTTCACTTTTAACTTCTCTGCATACATATGTTTACAATGTGTCTCTTGCAGGCAGATTATGGTTGGCCCATGCTTTTTTGTATCCAATCTGAAAATAATTGCCTTTTTAATGGGAGAGTTTCGTCCACTTACATTTATTGTAAATTTTTATATTATTGGATTTATATCTACCATTTTATTTTTTGTTTCCTCTGTGTGCTATATGTTTTCTCTTGGCCACTTTAAAGATTTTCTTTTACTTTTTTTTTTAGCACATTGACTATCATGTGCATAGATATGATTTTTTAAATATTTATTCTTCTTGGAGTTTGCTCCTTGGAACTAAGATCCTTAATTTTTAATCAAATTAGAAAACATTTGGCCATTTTTTTCCTTCAAATATTTTTCTATCCCCTTTTTCCTTTCTTCTCTACAATCAACTTAACTTCTGACATTTTCTCGGGTCACTGAGACTTTTTAGAACAAGCATTTCCTCTTTATTCCTCAGTGTAGATCATTTCTACTCACCTCCTCCAAGCTTGTTGATTCTTCCCTGTGCACTACCCTATCTTCTGTCAATGACGACTCATTCATAGCCATTGCATGACTATTTTATTTCAGATTTTTTTTTCAGTTTTAGGGTTTCCACTTGGTCATTTTCCAGAGTTTCTGCATCTCTCCTGAACTTCCTTATCTCTCCTCCTTCCATTATATCCATGTTCCTCAGAGTTACTTCGCATCCTCATAATGGCTACTTTAAAAAATTTGTGTTCTAATTTCAAAACATGATCTCTGTGGGGTTCTCTTCATCTCGGCTGTGGGCCACACTCTGATGCTGTGTGCTTCTCACCTCGTGTGTGACACATGGTAGAGACTTAGATTCTGTCATCTTCGTTGCAAGAGTGTTCTGTTTGGTGCTAGCAGGAGGCAAATTATTGGTGGATTGGTGATCTTGGGGAATATGCTTTGGGCTCTGTTATCTGGACATCTTTCAGTTTTGTGTCGGGTTTCAGTGACTCCAAGCCAGCTCCTGTCCTTACCCCAGACACAGTGCTGATGGAGTTTTAATGGGAAGTGCAAGCCATTCATCAGGTGTCTCAAAGGTGGCCGACTTCAACTTCAGACTCTTGCCTCTGTCAGCCTTCCACTGTTTCTTTCCACTGCGCTGCTAGATTTGCCCCCGACTATGTGCCATGTTTAAGAATTCAACCAATAACCTGTGGCTGCCTTGTTTCCATATCTTCCTTCCTAACTTTCAGTCTCTCAGCAACCTTGGGCTTGGACCTCAGACTCCTGAGCCCCGTGAGCAAGCTGCATTTTCCTTGAGCTCTGCCCAGAGTGCTTGCAACCCAAGGCTGTTCTTCTGGAGGAAGTCAGCAAAATGTGGACCATTCCTCTTTGGCTTCTCTTTCTCAAGGGCAGTATCCATCTGGTTGCCATCTGCTCTCGGTTGCTCCCCATACTTAAAACCATCATATTTTATCTTTTGTCCCAAGTGTATCATCCTTACTGGCAGGTGTGCTAGTCTGATGTGATCTATTCCAAAAACACTGACCTCTCACACCAGTTCATCCTGTCATCCTTTTCTTCTTTATTCTAAAGAACTTTGGACATCGTCCGCATTGCTTGTTCAATGCTGTGCACCATCCTCCTGCTCCGTACTGGTTTTACCAGAGATACCCGCTCTCCCTGTGTCTTTCTATCTCCTTCGTACACCTGCCTGATGGTCACCCTCTCTCATCTCAGTCTGTTACCTTTCTCATCCATCTTTCACTTTTTGCTTTGCTGAGTCAATGTTTCTTGAATTAATATTATCTAAAATATACTTCATTTTCCTTTTTATTTTTTTTCTACAAAACTCTGCCCCCCACTTCTCAAGGGAAATGTTTGTTGTAATAGTAATGAATCTTTCCACTTCAGGAGGTTTGACTTGTTCATTTCTTGCTTGCTTTGAGATGTGGCTTCTCCTGACCTCTGGTGTGACCCTACTCATAAGGGCCATGGGTTCACCTCACGAGTCAGGTAGGTTATCAGTTAGGGACAACATCTGACGTGACCACATCTTCACCACATCTTCCCCACAGGCCCAGCCTCTTCACTCAACCCCTGCAGGTGGGACCCACACTGGAGAAGGTCTGATGCTAGTTAGGGACAGGGGGAACAGGCTGACACTGGGCTGTGGCTCTAGGTACAAGGGTAGGGAAGGGTGGGTCTAACATGGCCCTTAGAAGGAAAGCCACAGGGCAGTTCCTGAGAATTGGCCCCATCCAGGTGGGTCTTCTGGAGCCTCACTGTGGGAGGAGGATGGTAGGGTAGATTCCAATCTGAGCCCAGGACCACGGCCCTGGCTATCCCTCCTTAGGCCCCTCAGTAGGCTCCCAGAGGTCTCAGAGACACGGAGAGCTTGCTCTGAGAGCTTCTGCATCTTTGTCCAGGTCCCCTCCCCCACTGCCTGGGGCTAGGACCTGTCTAGACTATAGGCTCCTCAGCCCACTTGGCTTTTGACCCCCTGAGACCCTCAAGCAGAAGCCAAGGCTGCAGACGAAGGGGTGTCTGCTTTCCTCTCCCCAACTGGTGACTTCACCCTGGCTCTGGGCCAGGCTTGGGGCCCCAGGCCCAGTCACCCAGAGTGACAGAGGCTGGAGCAGGTTCCCAGGAGGCATGGGCATTCCTGGGGCTCAGCCTGAGGGCCCAATCTGGGAGCTTGACCTCAGAACCCCATCCCCTATCTGCAGACACAGGAAAGGGGAACAGGAGGTCAAGGATAGACTCCAAGACTTCACTGCCTGCAGGGGGGTGAGGCGAGTCTCATGGGGGGGTGTCCCAGCTAGGCTCGGACACAGAGTACGACTTATAGGTAGACACAGGGCTGGAAGTGGGCAGGCATCCTGGGGGCAAAGATTCAGAACAGGCATGGTCAGGGAGTAAAGAAGTGGGAGGAGGAAGGGGCTCCTGGGTGCTCTGGGGAGGTCTCAGCCTAAAGCCCCAGCATCGGAGGGTTAGCCTCCCATGGCCATGGGGTGGGGGGAGCCGCGCTGCCCGTTGGTGGCCTGGGAACGCCCACCCCACCCGGGCCTGCCAGCTCCACCTAAGACAACATCCTGGGCCCGATAAGGCCAATTCCACGCACTGGGGCACGCGCAGCCTTAATCTGCTTATGTGCCGGGTCATCCAGGCCGTGCCCAAGAGAAGCCCACACCGGGCTATGACGGGGGAACAGGGAGGGGCTCACCACAGCGCAGCTGTCCAGCAGGGTCCCTCCCCCTTCCCGGTGGGGGTTACCTTGGAGCCATGCCCACCTAAAGGACAGCTGGGCCAGGAAGGACCTCCATCCATGGAAGTGGCCAGGCCCTAGGCTGGTGGGGATGCCCATATGTGGCAGGAAAATGTCAGGACCTCTAACCCCCTTCCTGGATGGCTGGACACTGTCTACGGGCCAGTCTTGCAACCAGGACCAAGTCCCTTGACCCCTTTTCCATCACACAGCTGTGGACAGGGGGACAGGGGGCCTTTTGCTGGGTGACTCTGGGCCTCCATTCTCTGGCTGGACACTGAGAGCACTGGGGCAGGCGCAGCGTGGCCCTGAGCCCCTCCCCGGGACTGGGCACTGGGCATGCAGAGGGAGGAAATGAGATCCCTGCCCACAGAGCTGTCTGCCGGGGTAAACAGCGTGGGGAGAGTGAGAGCTGCTCGCTATCCCGTGGGGTGCAGCAGGTTGGTGGGTGCGGGAAGTGGTTCCAAGGTGGGAGCTGAAGGGGGGCGGGTCCCGGGGAAACCATCGGGGAGTGAGGCCGGCATGCCTGCACCCTGCAAGCTGCTTGAGAGCAGACAAGGGGGCACCGAGAAGTGACCGGCACGGTGGGCACTGTGGGGTGACATTTGGGCTGCTCTGGGATCACAGCCCTGTCCCCTCCCTCGGGCCCTGGAAGCACTGGCTATGAGGCTGGGCCAACCTCCCTGGGAGCAGCCTGCTGCCCCCACAGCCCGCTTCCTGAGGGGCACACGGGCCCAGCCCCTCATCCCCACTCCGATGTCCCCAAACACCAGGACTCCCAGGCCTGTGCATCTACCCACAGAGATGCCCCTCACCCCACAGGTAGTGCTCCCCACAGCCCCGCCCACACCTGCTCGCCCCCCTCGGATGGGACGGTGTCTGTTGCTCCCTCTGTGTCCAGAGAAAGGCCTGCCCAGCTCCTGGCAGCAGGTGACCACTGCCCCTCAGGGATTTAATCCACAAACGAAAAAGTAATTGGGGCCGAACAAGGCACATTCTGTTTGCCAACCCAGAGCGTGTTAAAGAGCAAACACTCCACAGAGGCCCGCTGGCCAGTGACTTCGCCCCTGGACGTTGTCCCACGTGCTGGTGACCGGCGGGTCAGGCCCCTGGTGGGACCCTATGCCACACTGCTGATTGTCGTCCTCAAGTGCGGCTGGGTCCTCCCAGGGGAAGCTCCTCCGGCGAGCCGACCCAGCACAGGGTCCAGCGCGGGGCATCCCCAGTGCCCCCCCACCGGGGAGAGCCGGGGCGCCCGTGGTGTGGCGCCCGCACACAGTGGCTGCCGCTGCTGGCACTCGGCACAGTTGGGGGCAAAGCCCGCTGGCCTTTCTGGCCTGGGGTTGCTGGGCGCCCGGCCCTTCCCATCCTGCCTGCCCCAGGGGACAGCACTGACCAAGCTGACCTGAGGGGGGAGGCGGGGCGCGGCGTCCCCCAAGCGGACAGGTACAGGCAGGTCACGCCTGCCCCCACCCGCCGCCACCACCCACCAGTGCGTCCGGCCTCTGTCCACCGCGGGCAGTGCCAGGAGCGACCCGTGTCACCCCGGCTGGCAGACCCCAAGTTCCCTGGCTGGCTGTGGCCTGAGGAGGCTGCAGGCCCCTCATGGGACCGTTCCCCTCTCCTGGCCTCCCTGAACTCCTTCGTTCCTTCCTCTGCATCTGTCCCACGGCGTTGATGGGTCCCCGCCCTCTGGAGCTTGCTGGGGTTTGGGGGACAGACTACTCACAGGCACTGGCAGTGTGAAGGGGCAGATTCGGGTCAGCGCTGGGGGCAGTGGGGACCCTGACCCCGGTGAGTCCTCGGGAGGCTTGAGGCCAAATTCCAGGCCCCAATGGCTGGGCAGGAGCTGGGTGGACGCAGTGTGTTCTGAAGGGCTCCACCCCGTGGGGCCGCAGGCCTGCTGCATGGGCCCGTCCCTGTCCCTGGGGCCACCTCACAGACCACGCGCACCTGCTCGGCCCAGAAAGTCAGCCCTTTGCACCCCTCCTGCCTCTCTCCTGGGCACTATGCGGGGACTTAGTGCGGCTGGGTCCGCACTTACAAAGCGTCAAGCTCGTAAATTGTATGTTAAGTGGTTTTTGCCACAGTTGAGAGAGAGGGAGAGAAAGGGAAAGCCCAGCCGCCCCAGCCCCTCTGGCCGAGGCAGGCGCAGGCGCCCGCTGTGCTCAGCACGTGACTCACACCGGCCGCCGCACGCGCGAGAGGACAGGACCGTGGGGCCGCAGATCGAGAGGCCTGGGGACTTGGTGGTTCCACGGACGCGCGTCCAGGCGGCCGTGGCTGGGACCACTCTCCTCTCGTTCAGCAAACACGGGTTGAGCTCGACCGTGCATCAGGCACCGCTGTGCCCAGGGGAGCGCTCGTTCTGCCCAGAGCCCTTGGCCTGCCGGGGGCCTCCTAGGGAGCCGTCTGAGCAGACGCTCTTGGCAGAGGAGACCTGCCTCCGGGAGGCCGGGCCCCAACCACGGCCTTTGCTGCAGGGTGTGGTGGATTAGCGGGCGTTTGAGGACAACGCAGGATGACAAAGCCGAGGGCTCTGGCCCCGGGGCTAATCCAGGATCTCCACGGGCGCAGGGCACAGCGGTTCCGGGTTCCCTGGGGAAGCCTGAGTCACGGGCTGCGGCCCCGCAGGGTTCACAGGCCTGTGAGCCATGTACTTGGCACCCGGACAGCAAAAGTCACGTCGGAAAATGCGGTCTCTGTTCCCCTCCTCCCTGGGAAAACAAAGGCCTGGTTCATCTGTGCCTTCAGGGACATGCCCCGGGTTGGAGAGGCCAGGTCCTTGCAGGAAGGAGGGGAAACATGACTCAGTCGCGACCAAACCCTGGGCCATCGGAGGTTGACCAGTGTCCCCGCAGCCACTGCTCAGGCCTCAGTCACGAAGGGGCAAGGGCGCTGGGGGGCAACAGCTGGGCCGAGGGTCTCCAGATGCCCCACTCTGAAGGACACCCCCCCCATGATGCCCTGGGGCCGACCTCAAGGCCTGGGCTCTCGCCCCTCCTGGCAGGTCGGGCCCTTTGGGCAGAAGCCCACGGCCCAGAGCCAGGTTTCCACAATGGCCAGACTGCCTCCACGCACTGTCCCTGGGGCTGGGCTGCCCGGCAGAGCACATCCCAGCCGAGGCCCAGGAGGACAAGGGAAAGGCAGGGGGGTGGCCCCACCCCTGGACCACACAGCTCAGGGGACAGGATGGCAAATAGTAGTCACACGGGTGGTGACCAAAACAGTCAGCACAGAGTCTCAGACCGCTGCCGCCCCAGGCAGCCCCCATGCAGGGCACTGGACCTCGGGATACTGGGCTCAGGGACCTTGTCCTGCCACTCCCAAGGGCTCCCAGCAGCCACCCACGCCAGCCCACTGGGCTGGAGACCATCCCCTTGCTGTTTAACGACCGCTGTGTGGGGCACTCAAAGCAGAACTCCCTTCGGGGCACCGGTGGGGCAGGAGGGAGGCCATTGGTCCACCTGCAAACCTCACACCCGCTCTTTCCAGGCCCCATGACCAGGCCCACAGGAGCGGCCCGGGGAGGGCAGGGCCTCACTGGCCCTCTCCGTCATGTTGCAGGACAGGGAAGCCTGGGGTCACCAGAGCAAGGCTTGGGTTTACGTAAGCAGTGAGGACTGTGTGGTCTGCCCAACCCGGCCTTCGTCCAGCCCTGGCTGTGCCTGGGGCCTGGAAGGAGTGGGGTGGAGGGGCGGGCAGGTCAAATAGAGGCAAGAGCCCCAGATGTCAGGTCACGGCGTTTGGGGCCCGAGCAGCCCTACCATGCTCAGCTGAGGCCGGGAGGTCTGTCAGAGGGACAGCCCCCTGGCTTTCCCCTGTGCCCAGCTTGCAGCCGTCTGGAGCAATGTGGGGGGGCAGAGCCTGCCGGCCACTGTCCCTCCCCAGGAGGGCCACCGCCCCCAGAACGCAGGGTTCGCTCTGCCTCGGTCCCCACCGCCCGCGAGGGGTGGCATTGGTGGGGACGGGCCAAGGTCAGACCATGGCACACAGGTTCCCAGCTGCCCTCGGTGCCAGGGCAGAGGACAGACGCCCCAAGGTGCGGGCCCAGGATGGTGGAGAACAGGCCACACAGCCCTTCCTACAGAGCCCCCAGCCGCCACCCCCGCCACGCCCCGGGATCCGGTGGAGACGCTGGCGAGCGCGGTTTCCACGGGTCCGACCCTCACCGTGCGCCTGTCATATGACCCACGGGACTGCCACGGGCGGAACAAGCCACCGGCATCCCCAGCAGCCCAGGCAGGAGCCGGACCTGCAGGACCCCCAGCCCCAACCGAGCCAGACCTCGGATGGAGCCAGCACAGCCCCCAGCCCCCAGCAGGGCACACTGAGCGGCACCCCCAATCTGCTGCCTCCAGGTTCTGGGGCCCATCCCTTCCCATGGCCACTCGCCCTCCTCTTGGCGAGTCACCCCATGGGCCGGGCCTGTGCCAGGCAGCAGGGATGAGGCTGCAGTGGTCCCCGGAGCCCCCTGCCCTGTCCCCAGGACAGCTCGACCCCAGCCAGGCTGGGCCACTGTCCCCTTGCACTCAGAAGGGACCCTGGGTGAGGACGTGTTGGCGCAGCTGGGAGGGACAGTCCCAGAGCTGGGACTCGCTGGGGGCCTTCCCTCGCCGTCCCCTGAACCGTGGGGCTATCCACACGGTGCTTCCTGTTTGCACACGGGGCCTGGCCAGGCCGCCCCGTTCGGTTCTGAGATTGACGGGGTTTTAATGAAACCCCATCTGATGACGCACTCTCTGGTTAGCACCAACATGGGGACTGGTCTAAGAGACAGACACACAGAGAGGCGGAAGGGCAGAGAGACAGAGCCCGAGGCTGCTTTACTGGGGGGCAGCTGAGCAGGGAGGGGCAGCAGGAGGCCGCGGGGACGCAGGCCAGTGAGGGCCCGCCACTTCTCCCAGCCTCGTCCCGGCCAGGCTTCCAGCTGTGGAGGTCGGCGGTAGGCGGCGGTGCCGTGGGCCGAGGGGAAAGACGTGTATCAGGGTCATAATGGCAATAACCAGCTAGGGCCATGGGCCAGATCCCCCGGCATTTGCTCCTCCCAACCTCCTGCACGCGCCCGGGTGGCTGGGTCAGAGGGTCCCCACAGCTGCCCACCCCGGCTCCAGCAAAGGCCCCGCCAGGGGGTCTGCTCAAGGGGACACATCAAGGTGGGCCTGAGAGCCTGGGCTTGTCGCTCCTTCCTCCCTAAGACTCTGGGATCCCCTAAACAACTGCAAAGGGGCTTCCGACAAGCCCACACAGTCCATCCACACGCCAGCCTGTCTCTGGGCCTGAACCCGGAAGGACACGCTGACACCGGCTGGATGGTCCTGGGGGACGTGATGTGGAGGGAAACAGGCCAGACACAGAGGGACAAATACTGCAGGATCCCACCCAGATGGGGTCCCTGGAGTCTCCAGATTCGCAGGGACAGAGAGTGGACGGTGGGCGCCGAGGGGAGGGACGGGGTTGGGTGTCTCAGGGGGACGGAGTGTGGACGGTGGGCGCCGGGGCCGGGGGCAGATGGGTGTCAGTATCTCCTGGGGACAGAGTCTCCATTTGGGAGGGTAGAAGCTTCTGGACACGGATGGTGGGACGGCCGCACAACAGTGTGAATGTGCTTCGTGCCCCTGAGCCGTGGGCTTAGAGACCGTGAAGATGGTACATTTTTTGTACATTTTACCACAAGCAAAATGTTTTAATTTCATGAAGAGGAACAACAATAGAGTCGTTATGGGAATACTATCCCAACTGTAAAAGACAAAAGGCCTCAGGAGGGAGGGACCTGCTCCGTGGCATGTGGTCTCGTTTGGGCTTTCACACAGGAGGCTACGGTGAACACCGGTGTCCGGATATGGGTTGCCTATGCCGGAAAGCCTGTCTGGCACCCTTCCCCAGGAGGGTCTTGGCCAGCAGCACTAAGTGGGGTCACAGCGGGGCCCACACTCACTGCAGGGGTCACCCCCCAGGTTCTCAGCATGGGTCCAGGTCCCTCTGGGGTCCTCAAGCAATGGTGGGAGTTGACTCTGCCGGCAGTAGGGACAGCTCGGGCAGTGGAGGGGGGCAGGCACCTGGGGCTGCAGAAGGGGCGGCATCCAGGCTTCCCGGGGAGGGGGCTGGCGGAGCTCAAGGACGAGGGGCAGGGAGGGGGCATGGCGGCCCCATAGACCTCTGCCCACCTTGCAGAGCAGTGGCGAAGCCCGTCCCTGTCGTGAGCAGGCCAGGAGCGCCTCCCAGCCGTGCAGGACAGTGGACAGT
>PISX010006299.1:31711-98935 GCA_004024625.1 Mellivora capensis
GGGGGGGGGGGGGGGGGGGGGGGGGGGGGGCCGCGGGCCGCAGGGCGGGATCCAAGGCCACACTCCCATTTCCGCCATCTGTGAGGCGAAGGGGAGGGTCGACGCCCCAGCTCTCCACGCAGACCCAGTGGCTCTGCCCTTGGCACAAGGCGTGAGCTGGCGTGCGCTCCCCCTGCCCCGTCCCCGCCTGTCCCCGTGAAGCGCCTCGGGACGTGGGGAAACCGCACGGCCGGCTCTCGGCTCCCGGCCGGGCACCCGCTCCTCCCTCCCACGCCGTCGCAGCGTGGGGCAGCCCGCGAGTGTCCCGCAGCGCCGCCGTCTCCTGCTCTCCGTCCCAGGAGTGACCGGAGCACACGCGAGGACCGGCACGTGACCATAGTGCCCCAGAAGCACCGACAGATCCACCGGCCACGAGAGGGTTCCCGCTCCACCCACGTGTCCGTCGGGAGAGAAAGCGCTCCGGGTCCCCACACGCGAGACCCGCAGCTTCCTTTTGTCCCAGGCCGCACGATCTGCTGGAGGCTCCCGGGTTTCTCCTGAATCTGTGGGTGCGGCGCTCCCCCTGCCGCTCCCTCGCGGCACTGCACCTCCCGGCCCGCGGCGGCGAGGGCGGGCGACCCCCGGACAGAGGACGGCACCCCGGGGGCGATCTGGGAGGCCCTCGGTCCCGGTCCCGGAGCGCGAGGCTGTGCAGCCGGGCACCGTCGGCCGGAACAAACGGGAGGCCCGGGGCTTCAGTGTCAGCCACGCGCAGAGCCACCCCCGTGGGCACACGTGGCCAGGAGTGCCCTTGGATCCAGGGAAAACCCTACTTGCTTGGGATCTTTGAGACATATGGTGCGGGGGGAGCAGACCTTCCCCAACCCGAGTGCTTGAACCCGTCAGAAGGTAGCAAGCAGCCTTGGCCGATTTGGGCAACGGTCAGACTCCTCTCGTCTGGAAGTAGGATTCACCAGCCATAAGCCACCTCGGTGACAGCTGTCTGGTAAATGTCAGCCGTTGCCGTCCTGTGCCCACCACGGAGCGTGTCTGCGCCACCCCGCGGCCGGTCCCCGCCCCAGGCCCCCGTCCCAGGAAACCACGGCTCCGCCCTCTGCCCCTGCGCTGTGTCCGCTCCGGACCCCTCAGCAGGACCCGTGCGGGCGTGGGTCGCCCAGTGCCTGCGAGAGGCACCTGTGGGGCGCGCTGGCACGAGTCTGTGTTCACCCCTCAGACAGCCAACGTGGCTCTGACTCCAGACAGACGCTCCCCCTGGAGAGGGAGGTGGGGCAACAGCCGGGAGGGGCAGCCGCCTCCGTCCCCCGCCCTGCCTTCTGCTCAAGGAAGCCCCTGCTCAGGGAAGGTTCTTTCCACGGAGGCCCCATGACTGAGGGCGGGATGGTGGTGCCCGGCAGAGCCCAGGAGGAGCACCAGCATCTGGACTGGACATCGCGTCCCCACAGGGTGACTCCAGAGCCCCTTTACTCTCTGGGGCCAGGCAGGGGCCCAGGCTCTGCCACCTCCCTCCGTGGTGAAGAACGAGCGTAGCCCCCGGGAGGGCTGGTGGGCAGCAGACTGGCCACTCTCCTTTTATGGTTGTGGTCACAATCCCACTGGGAGGGGAGGAGCTGGGAGGGCATCCCAGGCCCTCAGCAGGCCGAGGCTGGGGCGTAGCCGGAATCTGAGCCAAACAGACCTCTGGAGGCTGCACCAGGCCCATGAGGCCCGCCTGCTGAGAGTGTGAGTGCCCCTGGCCCCTGCTCCTGCCCCTCGGGACCCAGTGGCCTCCCCTGGAACCAGGCGCAGCAGCACCGTGAGGCATGCATCTAATCTAGGGGACGCGTGTGGACAGACAACGTAGGCCAGTGTGGCCAAGTGGGCAAGACAGGCCCTAACCTCTGGACACCACGTCAAGCCCTGGCCCCTGGCCCCAGAGCACCATCAGGCGGCAGCAGGGACCACGTGGCCCAGCATCCGCCCAGCATCCGCCCAGCATCCGCAGCAAGAGCAGCTGCCTCCTGGCCCTTGGTCCGGGTCCCGCATCCCCACCGAGCCCCAGGACAAGGCAGCTCGGGAACGTGGGCCAGATGAGGAGGAGCCAGACGGGACCGGAGCCCCTCCCTCACTGCCTCTCACCCCCCTTCCCTGCACCCACCCTCCTCCTCTGAAGAGGACGCTCCAGCACCTGCCCGTCTGGTTCTGGACAAATGACCCCAAAAAGAGAGTCCTGGCTGGGCCAGCAGGGCGAGGGTCTGGAGGACGCGGGGCCCCTGCTCTGCTGAGCCCTCACTGAGAAGCCCCAGCTTGACAGAAGGGGACCAGGCTGGGTCCCCCGCACATGAGATCGAGCACATCTGAGGCCTGGCCCCTGTGGTCTGCTGCACCCAAAGGCTACGAGAGGCAGGGCACAGAGCCACATCTCCAGTGGGACCCAGGCTGTCAGGGCGTAGGAGGAGAGCCCACGGCAGGGCGAGGGTGGCCTCCACACTGGGGTCTCCACACAGACCCCTCCCTGGCTGGAAACCAGGCCTGGAGCAGTGCAGGGCCCCCACAGTGCAGGCTCGGGGACCCTCTGCTGGAGGGCTGAGGCTGGGAAGCAGGGGAGCGGAGGGCTGGGGGCAGGCACAGCCAAGGCGCTTGCTCCTGGGCAGAGGGCATCCCCAGCAGGGCCCTCACGGACACAGAGGGAGCGGAAGGGGCGTCCTATAAGACGCAAAGAGCTCCCCCAGCCCACGGGCTCGGGCAGGGCCAGACTGCCGCGCAGGGCACACAGCATCCACACGTCCCTCCGGGGAATGCCGGCCCGGCTGCGCCTCGCCCTCTGCTGGTCGCCCAGAGCCCCCGCCACACAGCTGGGGAGCCAGGAGGCGGATGAGGACGCTGGCCCGAGGCTGACCGTCCTCCCAACCGGATGCAGGCCACGAGCCCCCCCGTTCTAGTCCTGCAGGTGGTCCAGCCGGAGGGGCTCACAGGCAGGGCAGGCCAGGAGCCCTGCTCCGCGTCCACAGAACACACCACACTCTGGGGGCTGCGGGAGCTCAAGGCCCTCGAGCCCCCGGGGCTGGGGGTGGGGACCTCGGAACAGGTGAGAGCCGCGGGGGAGACACAATGACCGATGACCGCTTTCCAGAAAGGCTGGTTCTGATGCTCCCAGAGCCTCCACGCAGCCACGCAGCAGAGCCTGGGAGCCCCCACCGTGCCCTCAGCAAACCTCCTGCTCCGGGAGGCCACTTGGAGGCTGCAAGGCCAGCCCGGGCCACCAACCCCCTGGAAAGTCCACAGGTCTTGGTCAGGGACGATGCGGGCTCCCGCCATCACCAGAGGGAGCTGTGCCGGGACTTCTGGGCCCCACCCCCAGGCCAGGAGGGCCTTGGACCATTCCCTGGGTCCCAGGGTCGTGGGTCCCAGGGTCACGTGCAGACGAATCCTGACTGCCCATCACAGCCCTCCCTGGGTCAGGCAGGGGCAGGTCGGGGAGGGCTCAGCTGGCTCCTAGGGACACAGTGACTGCAGA
Organism: Mellivora capensis; assembly: GCA_004024625.1. Taxonomy (NCBI): domain Eukaryota; kingdom Metazoa; phylum Chordata; class Mammalia; order Carnivora; family Mustelidae; genus Mellivora; species Mellivora capensis. The sequence continues at coordinate 35,205 of PISX010006299.1, forward strand.
GGAGGGGGGCTCTGGTCTCCCCAGTGCAAGCCCTCACTGGCCCCCAGCATCGCGGAGCCCACCGTAGGCACCAGCCTCCCAGAGAGCCTCCATTCAGTCAAGGTAAACTGCAGCAGGCTCGTAGGGGGAACACCCTGGGGGTCCTCCCCTCAGGCTCCAAGGGTGCTCGCAGGTGACTTCACCTCACACCCTCGCCTGCCGGTCAGGCTGTGGGTCTGTCCCCTCAGAACACACAGCAGTCCCCCGCCTGACCTTGTGAGCTCCGGCTCAGGTCCAGCTCTCTCCACGGCCACCCAGACAGCCCAGCAGCCTGGCACTCTGTCAGAAGAGGACCAGAGGGGCCCCTTCCTCAAAATTCCCGTGTTGATGGCTCAGCTCCCCCAACCGCTTCCCAAATACCCACGGGCAGGTGGCCAGGCAGTGGCACGCACACACAAGGCCAGCCTCCTGCTGGCATCCACAGAGCCAACCTGAACTTCCGCGAGTGGGGTCTAGGGGCTGGTGGCCCCGTGGGCACGCCCAGCAGGAGGAGAGACCCGTCAGGCCTGCCTTGGCAGCGGAACTGGCTTGCTTCCCCGATCGTGGACCAAGAACATAGCTCTTCGCAGCAGAGAGACCCAGGGCCAGGCACGGTCCCCTCACACAGATGCAAATGTGTGCACATTCCCACTTGAGTCACACGTGCACACACGCACAAAGGTGGTCACTGGGGTTGTCCCCCTGGGCCTTCTCACCCGCTCACCCCACCGCAGCCACCCAGAGCCCCGGCCCCCACTGAAACACACTAGCACAACGTCTGCCCGAGTTTATTTGGGAAAGCGAAGAACCGAACAAAGACTCAGAAAATAAATATCGGCCAAGAGGAGGCCGCTCAGTGAGGAAGCTCAGAGGGCCCCGGGAGGGCGGCGTGCGAGAGCGGGGTGAGGGGGCCTGGACGGCCGGACCACATTCAGTCCCTCCCTGGGTGCAGGCCCCGGGGGCTGGCACGCCGCTCACGGCCGGGGGCCCTGTGCTGAGCCCGCGGGAGCCCGCACACAGTGTCCTGGCAGGAGCAGCTCTCGATGTGGGTGTAGGTGTGCCTCCGCGAGCTGCCGTCCGGGCAGCTCAGCTCCACCTCCCGTTGGCTGGTGCGCCCCTCCTTGCAGCAGGAGCACTGATGGTCCAGGGCCTGGGCCTCGGCCGAGTACCTGGGGCCGGGGGGGGAGGGCCGCGGTGAGGAGTCGCTCCGAGACGTGGGAACCCCGCCCCACACCCCCCCAGGGCCTGGGCCTCACTTGACGGAGGTCCCGCAGGACCCAGAGCAGGAATTCATCACGACTTTCTTGGTGCAGCCGGAGTGAGAAATTTCCTTGGTCATGGGGATGGTGGAACAGAAGATCCTGGTCTCATTCCGAGGGATGCCTGGCAGGAGGGGGCGGAAGCTCTGGGAAAGGGTCTGGGGTAGCTCGGGGCAGGGGTTCTCCACGGCTTCCTCCCTACGCCTGCTTCTCCCTCCCCAATCGCACCCAGCCTCGGCTGCCTGCCCCCCAGCACGCAGGGCACCCCGGATGACACCCTCAAATTCAGCGTCCAGTGGACAGAGGCACAGACACCATCCCCCATGCCTCTCCCCCTCCAGGGTCCCAGCTGGACCGCCCCCACCCGGCCGCCAGCACTCACATTTCCTGCAGCATCCATTGGGCATGAGTGTGATGGAGCCCTAGAGGAAAGGAGAGTGAGCCTAGGACCCAGGACTGCCCCCCAATAGTGAGCAGCCCCCTCCTGCCACGGGGTAGGGAGGGACAAGGACCGGACTGCCCCTGGGGACCCCCACTCACTGGGAGGCAGATGCTGGGGTCGAAGTCGGGGCAGGTGATGTTGGACACAGAGGAGATGAGCTGGTTGTGGACGTCCACGCAGCTGAAGAAGGTGCAGTTGTTGGCGGGGTCATGACGTATGTCCCCGGGCTGCAGGGCAGAGGACGGTGTGGTGAGGGACAGCAGGAGACCCGACCGGCGGGCCCCAAGCCACCGGGCAGGGGACACCCAGGAGGGGCCCCGGGACAACCGCCAGGCTTCAGTCCACAGACACATCCACACCCTAAACGCCGGCACCTGCCGATGGGCCCTCGCGCAGAGAAAGGTGTTTCTAGATGTGACGAAGTTAGAGGTCAGGAGAGCAGGCCGCCCTGGACGGCACAGGCAGCCACCAGCGTCCTTGCAGAGGGCAGGGGTCACGGGAAGGGGCGCAGAGAGTGCACGGATGTGGCCACAAACCCAGGGCTGCCTGGAGCCCCAGAGGCTGCAGAGGCAGGAAGGTCCCCCGGAGCCTTTGCAGGGAGGAGGGCCCTGCAACCCCTTGATCTTGGCATCGGACTCCCCGGGGGGCAAGAGTCAGCCACTCCTGGTGTCCCCAGCCCTAGTCTGTAATCCCTGGTCATGGCGGCCCCAGGACCCTTGCAAAGCCGCGCCCAACCCAGCAGAGACCCGGCTGGGGACACAGGAGTGGTCCTAGGCCCTGCCACTGGCTCCGGGTTGGCCCTGCCCCCACCCGTGTGGAGAGGCAGGACGCGCGCTGTGCGCCGGCGGGGCCCCCCGCGCACCTTCAGGACGATGGTCTCGGTGCCGGGCCTCTGGATGACACAGTGGGTCTGCTGACACTTGCCACAGCACTGCCCGGGCACGTCCACCAGCTCGAAGCCCTGCGGGACACGCACGCTCCGGTGAGTGCGGGCAGGAGAGGGGCCGGGAGCCAGGCGGGGGCCGGCAGGGGCCGGGGCGGCTTACAGGGCTGCAGGCGCCGTCGCAGGGCACGTGGGCGCAGGAGATGATGTTGAGCTGCGAGCTGCTGTCCGTGCGGTTGGTGCAGACGCAGTCCTCGCACTTGGAGGAGTGCACTGGAGACCCGGGCTGGGCGCAGGGAGGCCGGTGAGGCCGGGCCCACCCACGCCTCCCGCCTGCCGCAGGAGGGTCGGCTGCAGGCCCCCCCTCAGCGTGGAAGTCCCGGGGTGGGCACACACCCCACCCCGGGCACTCTGCCTACCCCTCGGCCCGGGGCTCACCTGGTACTCAGCCTAGGAACCCCCCCTTGGCCCAGGACCACCCCTCGGCCCGGGGCTCACCTGGTACTCAGCATTCCCATGAACGCACACCCCCTTGGGCACTGGAGGAAGAGAATGGGGACATGGGTCAGGCGGGGGTGCCTGGCCCCGCAGCCAACGCACGGGCCCTCAGGCCTGGGCTGGGCGTGTGTACCGTGTGGGGCGACCCCCCCACGGCTCCCCGACCGCCAGGCCCCACTGACCACAAGAGTAGGATGGGCAGCACTTCCCGGGTCTGGTCTCGCTGCTCACGTCGAAGCCCAGCGGGCACTTGGGCGGCTTCCCCTTGCACAAGCTGGTGTTGCACTCTGCGGGGGACGGGAGGGTGCTGTAGGCAGGGCAGGGCCTGCAGGCCACGGCCCCCTTCCACACGCAGCTCGGGGGGACGGGCCCTGCTGGCCCAGCCCCCGCGGGCCCCCAGGTCAGAGGCGCGTGCGCTCGGTGGGGAGGCGCGGACTTACTGCAGGACGTGATGTTACAGCAGGTGTCGGCGGGGTTGACCTCGGTGAGCGGGTAGGTGCCGTCCTCCGTGCATGTGACCGGCTCCTGGTGGCACTCCTTGGGCTCGCAGATGATGCCACGGCCGCCCTCCAGGCACACACAGTCCTTGCAGTCGAATTCAAAGTGCTCTCCGAACTAGGGGGAGAAAGTAGGTGGGCAGGGGTCACAGCGCCTGCCCCGCTCTCCCCCCTCGCCCACGCGCTAGGGCCGCCTGCCAGGCGCCAGCACTCAGTCGGGAGGGGGCACCATGGCGGGCGTGGAGCCGAGGGTCCTGGGGGACACTGTGCCCTCCCTGCCTCCCCGCACACGGGGCCGCATCGCATGGACACCACAGCCATGACCCACTCCTAGCATTTACCCCCATGGGCCTGGCACATGGCAAATCGCCACACTTGTGTGTGGGGTTCATGGGACAGAACTAAGGAATCGACCACACGTGGGAGACACAGACAACACCGCCGTGGCCAGGATGTCATGTTGGGTTTGGACAGACAAAGCACTAGAGAATGGTTGGGGGAGGGCGCGGATGGGTAGGAGGAGGGAAAGAGAGGGGGAAGGCGAAGGGGGAACGGAGAGGCAGGGTGGGAAAGGGGTGGGGGGCCCCTAGGGAACACCCCTGCTGGCTCAGCCTTCCAGGACTTGAACGACATGACTCAGGGTTTGAGACCCCAGGTTCCTGTGTCCGACCCGCCCGAGCCCCCCAGACTCCGAGTGTGTGGGTGAGTCCCATCCCAGCACCGGGAGGAAGGGCCAACCTTTCTGGGCACGTCGTCAGGTCCCACGCAGCCTGGGAAGGGAGAGAATACAAGTCCGTTAGCGGAGTCCGGAGCCGCAGGACCCAGAGGGGCTTCGCCGAGCCACGTGGGTGGGCGCCGTACCACACATCTCCACGCAGACGTCGAACCCTGGGGCGTAGTTCATGGTGCCCTCAGGGCAGAAGCAGCCTTCCACCAGGCGGGTGTTCTTCTGCGCTGTGGGCCTGTGGGGGAGGACATCACGGGATGGGTGTGTGCACAGGCGGGGGCCAGGCACACGGGACCGCGACACCCCGGCGGCATCTGCCGCCCTGGCGCAGGCCCGCGGGGCGAGCCGGCTGTCCCTGCGCACCTTAGAGGAGCTGCGCTAGACTCGCAGGAGGGCTCATCTGCGGGGCCACAGGCCTGGTACTCCCTGTGAGGTGGGCAGGTCATCGCTGCGGGAGGGAGAGGGGAATCAGAGGAGCCAGAGTCCAGAGGGAGGGGCCCGCGGGCCCCTTGGCGAGGGACAGGCCTGCCCAGCCTCTCCTGCACCCGCCGAGGGCAACCAGCTGCCCAGCGCTGCCCACCTCAGCCCCCCACGCCATCCCTGAGCTGGGACGCAGGTGCCCAGGTGCCTAGCCAGGTTGGCTGGAGCCCCAGGCCCCCAGTACCCTCAGCCCGCCCTTCTTCCCGCCCCAAGGCCCAGGCCTGCGTGCGCTCCCTGTCCACCCAGCCCTCCCACCCCCCGCGTGGCTTCAGGCCAGACACGGCACCCAGGGAAGCCCGGAGACCCGTCGGGCCCACGGGGCCATAGGTCTGGGGTGGAGGGACACGCACAGCAGACCCCGTGGGTGTGGTTCCTCCAGTCGACACAGATGTTGGCCTGGGCACAGAGGGCAGCGTAGGTCTGCAGGCTGGCGCACTCCAGGCCCAAACCGGGCACAAAGCAGCTGTCGAACACGCAGGCCTCGTAGTAGTGCTTGGGGGGCACCACGGCGTGGCACGGGGCAAACAAGCTGTGGGGGAGGGGCGGGTCATGCTTGGGCCGGCCAGGTGCCGGGACCCCCACCTGCAACCCCAGCAGAGGGTCCTGCAGACTCAACTCGCACAGCTCTGGGGACAAGGCCCTCACTCGCATGGCCGCTCACTCTGGGCTTTCTCCCGGATCCCAGCCCTGAGCGCTCGGCCTGACCCCCAGCAGCCGCTCTCCCTGCAGCCTGCAGCTCAGCCAGTCCCACGGAGGCAGGAGAGATCGGGAGGTCAGAAAAGGCACAGGGCTATGTGACAAGACAGCTCAGCCCCGTAGACGTGAGAAGCCCTGGTCCTGGGCCCTCCGAGACCCAGCACCTGCCCACGGCACCCTGACTGCCTCGGACGTCCCGGCCCCACGCTCAGCCCTGGGCCTCAGCTCCTCTTTGCAGACGGGGGTGCAGCACGAGAGGCCGCTGCTCCCCGAGACCCCGACCCCGCAGCTCGCAAGGGACCGGCAGGGGCACCTGTCTCTGATGAGCTCGCAGAGAGGAGAGGTGCAGTCCTTGTGGGAGGTGGTGCTGGCCCCTGGCAGCGTGACAGCCGGACGCTTGGTGGTGATGCTGGTCTGGGGACAGTGTGGCTTGGAGGGGTCGTTCACCACCCACTGGTCAGCCGCCAACTCGCAGTCGGACACAACCTCCCCGCTGGGCAGCATGCAGTCGTCCGCGGTGTCGTTGGTGCACGTGCCTGTGTGGGGAGGGAGCCCACGTCGTACACACCAGCCCCCGGACCCTCCCCCTCTCCAGCCCAGGGGCCCCAGAGACCGTCAGGCCGGGGCCAAGGGCACAGACGGGACGAGACTCCCATCGGCCTCTTCCCACGGGGCCCAGAGCCAGGAGCGGGAGAACCACAGCTGGGCCGGCAGGTGCTCACACCCAGCGCCCCCACCTCCGAGCTGCCCTCCTAGGGGGAGGAGCCCGTGGGGGCCGAGGGGCTCACCACACTGGCCCTTGGTGTTGTTGCCAAACAGGCGGTAGGGCAGCGTGATGGAGAAGGAAAGTCCGTTGTAGGCAACGAGGGCGCCCAGCTTGGAGATCTCCACCACGTAGTTGATGCCCGACTGGTACACGTGCAGCTCGTTCTTCATGTAGGGCAGTGCCACGACCTGCCTGTTGACCTGCACCTGTGACCGGACACGGGGTCAGGACGGCCAGCGGGCAGGCGTGGGGGACCCTCAGCAGGTCTCGACCTGGCCACTCGGGAAACAGAGCCTCGTGGGTCTGACGGGGTGAGTCGGGGCAAGCGGAGACCTCCCAGGGCACCTGGGATCACCCCACCCCTGCCTGTTTTCAGGCCGGTGTGTCCAGTGGTCGGACTTCAGCCTGTCCCCCGGCCCCCTGGCGCCTGCCCTGGTCCCTCTCCCACTTCGTTTCCATCGCTCTCGCCAGACTTGTCCTGGCTGGACCCCAGGCTGCAAGGACACTTCACTCAGAGGCCCCCGGAGACGCCGGGGCTGAGGGTGGGGCTCCCGGCTCCAGGACACAAGCAGCCCCACGCGAGTGTGTGGCCAGCGCCGTGCTCGGGAAGGGAACTCCTCCCAGAGACCTGGGGCTCGGGCTGGTGGTGGAACATGAGTGGGGAGGTCGGGGACAGCGTGGTCCACCACTTAGCGAGGGCGCGGGCGCACGGTGCAGCCCGCGTGGGTGTCCCCGACCCGGCCGCGCACCTGGACCTTGATGGGCATCATCTGAAGGGTCTTGATGAGAACCTCCTGGGACTGATAGCGCACCATGAGTGTGCGGGGGCAGGACACCCGGTCGTTGACGTCACAGTAGTAGTTGTCGATGTAGACGCCGAAGCTGCCGAGCGTGGGAGTGATCTCCTCCACGAGCACGTACGTGCAGGTCCCTTGGTAGCTGTAGTACAGCCCGTCGAACGTGACGTAGTGGGGGTCCCCCCAGCCCGTGCAGTAGCCTGTGGAGGGTGCGCCGCTGAGCCATGCCGAGCCCCGGGCCCAGGAGGTGCTGGGGGCAGGAGCCGGCGGGGGCCCCCGCCGGACAGGCACCACGAGCCGGAACCCCGGTTCCCGGGGCGCGCGGGGCGTCCAAGCCCGTTCTGTGGGAGGGAGCCTCGCTTTGGAGCCAGAAGACCCGGGCTCTGAGCCCAGCTCTGCTCCCCCAGCTCCGGGAGCAGCGCCGTTCTGCAGGGGCGGCCGTGCTCCCCCAGGCAAGCCCCTCCCTCCCCCAGACCCTCTGCCGGGGAGGGGCAGCGAGCAGGAAGCCCACCTAGGCAGCCACGGCGTCCAGCCCAGGCCCCACACCCAAGGGCCTCAGACCCTGGAGCCACCCCACCTCCACCCCCCTGCCGAGGGCCCCGCACCTCGGGGGACCTACAGTCGCACTCCCAGTGCGGGCAGCACTCGTCGGGGCTGTGAACGAGCGTGGGCCGGAGCCCGTTGGCACAGGTGGGCTCGGGCGGGACCTCGCACTCCACCTCCACAAGCTCTACGGTGTTGTTGTACTTGCAGATGGCCATGGTGCAGTTACACAGCCACCACTTCTCGTTCTCCTGCGGCGGGAGGGCGCGGGTCAGGGGCACCGGCCGGGCCCCCCTCCCACCCCCGCTGGAGGCCAAGCCACCAGGCACCCCACGCGGGACGCAGCTCACTGCCAGCAGGCTCCCAGCAGCAAGGGCGGCTGGGGGAGATTGCGGGGGCTCCAGCAGGCCCTGCGCCCGGAAGGCCAGTGGTGCTGCCGCAGAGACGGGGTCGCCTTGGGGTGACCCGCAGAAAGGCAGCGCCTGGGCTCCAGACGCCTGGTGGCCCAGTGCACGTGCCAAGGGGACAAAACCTGGCCCACAGCCCACTGACCTGTCTGGGAGGATCAAAGTCCGGGCACGCAGGGGGCTTGGTGGTGGCCACTGTGCTCGATGCCGTGGGCATGGGTGGTTTGGGTGTCGGCTTGGAGGGGGTGGGTGCCGGGGAGGGCGTGGACGGGCATGACCAGTTGAAGATCTCGATGGTGCAGGACAGTGAGCAGTTTGCATAGTAGCAGGTATCCCCATGCGTGCCGTTGTATACCATCTCGCCTGCGGGGGGAGAGGCCGGTCCCCCACTGTCCAGATAGGGCTGGCCACCGGGGTGTGCAGGCGCGTCCCCACGAGGCCACCTACCCCCACACCCCTGACACACGGCTGCAGCAAAGGAGGCTGATCACAGGGACAGCCGCCCACACCCAGCATCCAGCTTCCCCCACGAGCTCCCGGTTTCAACTCACACCTGACCCCTCACCCCTGGTAAAGCAGAGGCCGAAGCCCCACCAGCCGGTCACCAGAGAGCCCAAGTGAGAAGTTGGGGTACCTGGTGCGAAGTATGTTTCGTTCAAAACGCAGCAGAGGACCTGAGGGGAGGACCTGACCGGGCCCGTGCTCACACTGACGTTGGGGGTGGAGATCGGGGTCAGGGTGGGGGTGGGCACGTGGGAGGTCGTGGTGCTGGCAGTCGGGGGCCTGGAAGGCATGGGCGGCGTGGGGGTTCCTGTGGTGGTCGTGGGCGCAGTCGTCGGAGTGGGCGTGGAGGGGGTTCCGGGGGTGGGTGAGGGGGGCCCCGTGGTGGTCTCGCTGGTGGGCGTGGTCTTCAAGGAGGTGGAACCAGAGGTCTGCGGGCCTGTAGGAATGGAGATTTCAGGGCGGAGCTGACGGCACCACTCTCTGAGAGGCCACAGGAGCCTGATGGCAAATGCCACCTCCTCGCAAAAAGCCCGCTCGAGCCGTGCCACATGGCGTGGAAAGGCCGTCATCCACTTTCCTGGCTCTCGGCCTCGAGGGAGGGCAAGGAGAGCAGGGCCCACCGTTCCACAGTGTTAGGTCCATGGAGGGGAGGCAGAAGCCGTCGTCACATTGCTCCCACTGAGATCGTGCTGACCAGCTGCCCTCCGAAGCCCTACCGGGAGGTGCAGCCACAAGTGGGGAACAGAAGGAGGGTCCCTAGGGCACCTGGCCGGCAGCCTCCTTTCCCCACCGGCCCCACATGCCACAGTGGGGCCCCCTCCCTAGGCTTCTTTGCCCTGGTGCCCGTTACATTGCCAAGGACCGAGGAACAAGGACCTCGGGCAGCTGTGCCTGTGGAAAGACACCTTGGGGGGCAGTGGGGAGCCCTCAGCTCTGCCGCTCACACACGGCCTCACGGTCAGCAGCTCCCTCAACGCTCAGTGGCCAGCCTGCCATGCAAGCGAGGCATGCCGGACCCTCACTGGGGAACCCCTCTCCCCAGGCAGCGCGGAGGGCAGCACCTCACATGTGAGAAGCCATACAGCTCCCTGGCAGGAAAGCTCGCTCGCCTATCCTAAGGGGCCTGAGCACACCACAAGCACACAGTCTCTGTGCCGATTACGTGCCTGGAGTGCTGCTCCCGGGCGAGGGCGGAGGAGAGGCTGAGGTGCCCCCCGTGGTAGTGCCCTTCGGTTCGGTGGGCGGAGAGGGCAAGAGTGTGCTGGAAATCTCCACGATGGCTGTTGTGCTGGTCAGAAGCGTAACTGATTCTGTGGAAGCAGGAGAGGTGAACTGAGAGTTTGAAGGAGAGGAGGTCTCGGGTCAGGGTTTGGGGTTGGTGGTCTTACCTGCAGGTGTAGAGCCCGTGGTGGTGCTGATGGTGGGGGTCGAGGTCGGGGTCACCGTGGCGGTCGGGGTGGGCGTTGTGGTCCCGGTGCCCGTGGTGGTGCTGATGGTGGGGGTCGAAGTCGGTGTCACCGTGGTGGTCGTTTTGGGCGTTGTGGTCTCGGTGCCCGTGGTGGTGCTGATGGTGGGCGTTGGCGTTGAGGTGCCCGTGGTGGTGGTGATAATGGGAGTGGTGGTTGGGTTGCTCGTGGTAGTGGTCGTGGTGGGGGTCGGGGTCAGGGTGCCCGTGGTTGTAGTCATAGTCATTGTGGGGTTCAAGGGCGGGGTACTGGCAGGAGGCGGCGTGGAAATACAGTAGTCCGGCAACACACAGCATTCGACGTTGATCTCATAGTTGAGGCAGGTGGGCGGTGTGATGCCCCCTGGCTTCTGGTCTTCATTTCTGCACACCAGCCCAACAGAGAGGTCGCACACCACCTTTTGCCCAAGTTCTTCGATGGGAATGTGGGGAAACATCACAGCTCTGCAGGAGATGTTGGCTGCCCAGCCTTCTTTACAGAGGCCATGAATCGATTCAATGTCTCCACCCGGTCTGGAAGGGTTCGGTTTACCGGAATCCACCCAGCCTGTCCAGTTGCACTGAGGCACGCACGGAGGGATTGTTGGTCCTGTGGTGCTTAATCCTTGGGTAGGCGTGGTAGTGCTGGTGGTCGGGGGCTCTGTGCCTGTGGTGGTGGTGGTCGGCGTGGAGGTGGGAGTGGGGATGGGTGTGGTGGTGCGCGTGGTTGTGGTGGTGGCGGTGGGCGTGGTGGTGGGAGTGGTCGTGGGGGCCGTGGTTGGAGACGGGGGACACTCATCCATCGGCACACAGCAATTGACACGGATCTCATAGTCGTAACAGACCTCAAATGGCCCGTTTCCAAACTGGTCTTCATTGTAGCAAATGAACCCAAAGGTGACATTGCACTGCGCCTTCTGGCCCGCCTGCTCCCAGCTGAGGTGGGGCTCCACAGCCAACCTGCACTCGATGTCCTCAGGGGCCCTGCAGACGCTGTCGAAGGTCTCCTGTTCTCCACCATTGCTGTGCGTGGTGGGGTGGTTCTCATTGATCCAGTCGGACCAGAAACAGCACGGCCCTGAGGAAGGAAGACCCAAGATTGGCCCCCACCCTGGACGCTGCTTCCGGGGAGCTCCCTGGGACTCAGAGAAGTCAGAGTCTCCATGACCGCCCTTCCTATCATGGCCAAGGAGCCAGCTTAGAGAGTATAGGGCTGGACATTGTCCTGCAGCTGAACGCTGAGCCCCAGAGACAGAAGAGCCCCTCGTGCCACACCTGGGTGACAGACCCCAGCCTCAGTGCCCAAAAAAAGTAAATCCAGGAAGAGTCACCCATTGCGGTGAGGAGGCCCATGGGAAGGGGCCTGGTCTGGACTCCTGCCCGACAGTGCTCTCACCCAATGCCAGTCCGCTTCCGGCGTAAGCCCAGGGACCGCTGAGCGCACCCTCTCTGCACAAGGGAGTGGCACTGGCCACCCGGCCCCCCAGCTGAGTCTCCAGGAAAGTTCCCTTTTCCTTCTGGCCCACCCTGCATGGGGGCTGCCTGGGACCTACCTGGAGTTTCTGGGGTGGAGGTCGGACCTACAGAAGAACGGGGAGGGAAAGAAGCCTGTCAGTAGCTAGTTGGGCATGTTTAAAAATCTTTTTCATCTTTACAACTTCCTCTTTCCTCCTCTTTTCTCTTTCCACGCCCCAGTAGCCCAGCAGTGGCTGCCGCCTCAGCAAGATTGAGCGCATGGGAGTCTGGGACATTTGTCTGCTTTCTCAGAGAGCCTCAGGTGTATCCCCTGCTGGCCCAGGAAGTGCCCCCAGCAAGTGTCCCCAGGTCCCTCACTGCAGTCTGGGCTCGGGGGTGTGGCTGTGATGCCGGCTGGCATCTTAAGGTGAAAGGCCAGGGGTCCAGGAACACCCCCCGAGCTGAGACGCCCATCATTGTCACCTCCAGCCCATAGGCGGAGGTGAGAGCCCACTGCGACCCGTCCCCCCGCCCCCCTCCCAGCCCCTGGAAGGGCCGCTTCCACTGGGCTCAGGGCAAGGCAGGTGCTCTAGGGGTGAGGGATGCATGGCCCTGGGGACTTACCTGTGCTGGGGGTCAGGGTGGGGGTGGGAGTCGGGGTGCTGGTGGTGGTGAAGGGAGTGCTGGAGGTGACTGGGGTCGTGGTGGAAGGCGGCCGAGAGGTGGTGGATACACAGATGTTGAAGTGTCTCTCCACCGTCCCATTGGGGCCACAGATCTCCCAGTAGCAGAAGAAGCCGTCCTGGGTGTAGTTGAGAATCTTCCCTGGAAATCAGGACAGAGACCAAGATCAACACGGCAGGAAAAAGACAGAGACTGTCAAGAACCCCCCAGGCATCTCTTAGCCCCTACAAATGCCAGACCAATGCCCCCTTGGGACTCCACCAACAGGGCCCCCCATCAGGGCACAGAAGCTGGATGGCACAGAGGTGGCCCCAGCTGCCGTCACAAGCGTGGGGAGGCTGCTGCGAGTCAGAGCCAGCTCTGAGCCGGGAAAGGCCCCTGGGGGTCCCCGGGCCCAGGGAGGGCAAGAGAGAGCCCTGCCCCCAGAGTCCAAAGCAGACAGCCTGGGGGGTCTCCTGGGGGCCGCTGTGTTGGGGTAGACATGGTGGGCAGCTCACCTTCTTCTGGCTGACAGACAACTTTCGAGGCGTTGGTACACATGCTGGAAAGCAAGCGTCGAGCTGCAGAGCACAAGGACGTGCCCTTCCCGGCCTCCCGGCCTCCATCTCCCGCCCTCAGTGCCCCAGGCCCAGCCCCAGATCCTCTGCCCGCGGATGGGAGCTCGCCTGGCTCCCACAGTGTGCCCGTGGGGCTCTGTGTCGGCCTGTGCGGCTCTGTGTCGGCCCGTGCATGCATGCATGCATGTGTGTGCATACATGTGTGTGTGCACGCGCGTCTGGCGCACCCCCAGACCCCAGCCGGCTGAGCTCAGGTACCAAGACTGGCAGTCCTCCTCGCTGGGAATAGGTGTTCCAGGTGGGTAGCGGGTGTCCCCGACATAGCAGCCACATTCGTCCACCTTGACACACTGCTTCAGGTCCTCATCGTAGATGGGCCTGTCCTCCGGGCACCGGGGGTAGCAGCCTGGTGGGCACAGGACACGGGGCATGGGGCTTGGACCATGGCAGAGGGTCCCACGGCCACCAGACACCACTCATTGTCTGCACCATGGCAGGTCCTTCTCTCCAGGATGCTCCTCCGGGGAGGCCAGGGAACGAAAGGACAGGGGACTGGACCACCCCCACTGGGCCACACACACTGCCAGATGGCCAAAGGGACAGCCAGCACCCCCTCCCAGCCTCCTGACCCTGCGTTCTTCCCATGGGCTAGGATGCTCCCTCCCCAGAGCAGGCTCACTCCCTCATGCCCCTAGTTCTCAGCTCCAAGGCCCTGCAGAGTCTGCCAGACCCGGAGTCTGAGACACCCTGTCTTGGGCTGATCTGCAGCTTCCTGGGGGCCCCGTCCATTCCCGGATTCTTTCTGCCTCTCCAAGCTCGCGGAACGCACTCTGCAGCGCGGTGAGCCTGGCCCACCTGGACCTCAGGTCCCCAGCCACACGGGGACAGCGTCCCTTCACGCCAAGGCTCGCTTACCTTCCAGGTAGGACACGGAGATGTTGGAATGGACGCCGTTGACGGTCCTGCAGGTCTCGAAGCTGCGGTTCCCACAGGGCTCATAGTGCCACTCACACTTGTCTGGGGGGTTGTAGTAGTCACAGAATATGGCTGCAGGGGCGGGGGTGGGGGTCAGACTCAGGGAGGGCCGAGGCCAGACCAGCACGGCCCCTAAGGAGCAACACTCAGCCCCTGGGGCCAGGGAGGCGGCAAGGAGACCCCGATAACCCATCACTTCATGGGTGAGGTCTGCTGTCCCCACACAGCGCAGCCTCCCGCTCCAGGACAGGTGGGCACTCACGGCACAGGTCCGGAGTCCTCCAGAACACGCAGGCCCCCTCCTTCGTACACTCCTGAGCGTAGGAGGCCACGGCCGAGCAGAAGCACTCACAGTCCCCACCCGTGTCGCAGGAGCAGGAGTCATGGACGCAGGCCTCGTAGAAGGGCTTGGGGTCCACCTGCGGGAGAAGGCTGTGTGCCCTGGGCCCGCCCCTGGGCCAGGCCCCGCCCCCAGTCCGCCCGGCCCCGCCCCCAGGCCCGGCCCCCCACCTTGCTGTGACAGACACTGAAGACCGAGCTCTTGATGATGCTGCATTGCTTCTCGGCCCAGGAGAGGCGGTGCGGGTTCTGGGCGCAGGGATCCGGGGTGACGCTCACGTCCGGACAGGTGACGGCCTCCTTCCAGCTGTTCCCAAAGTCCAGCTCGCTGTCCACCACCATGTGGTCCCTCGTGGTGAAGTCGTTGCTGGAGCGCTGGTCGAAGTTCCCGCACAGCCCGCACACCGTGCCCTACAGAGACAGAGAGCGGGGGGCTGGGGGGCTGGGGGGCTCTGGGAGCTGGGAGGACGGGGGGACTGAGTGGGAGGGCGTGGGGGGCGGGCGGGCAGGCCGGTGAGGGCCGCCGCGCACCTTGTAGGACGGGGCCAGCTTGATGAAGACGGTGGTCTTCTTGTCCCAGATGACGATGACGCCGATGCTGGCCTCCACCACCAGGTACTGGCCCACCTCCCGCGTGGTGTAGGCCACGTGCTGGCCCGTGTCCCGCTGAATCACCAGGCGGTGCTTGTCCTCCAGCTTCAGCTCCGTCCTCTGTGCCCAGGGAGAGGCTGTGTCACTGGCCGCGTCAACGGAGCTTCGAGGGCTCACGCGCTCCCCGGGGCCCGGCGGTGCTCACCCCCAAGAAGATTTTGATGGCCTTGGAGCAGGTGACACCCGTGGTCCCACAGGGGACGTTCTCAGTGATGATGCTGAAGGAGCCCGAGGAGGAGTTCCGGCCGCAGTAGTCCTGGGGGCCCACAGAGGACGTGAGTCAGGCTGGCCAGGCCCCCGGTGCCCCCCGGCCCCACCCCAGCTGGGCTCCGCACAGACGCAGACCTCCTTGGTAAGAGGGGTAACCACGAGGCGAGGGCCCTTAACCCCACGCACCAGCCCCTCACTCCCCGTGCGGCGTGTGGGGGTCACAGAACGGGAGGGCGGAGGCAGGACTGGGCCCCAACCGCGCCCCCTTCAACAGGGCCCCCTCGCCGGGCTGACGGCAGCTCAGAGTGCGGCGCGGGACCGTGGGACGAGGGCCGGGGTGCACTGGGCCTCACCTGAGCTGCCACATAGGAGCAGTGCCCGTCGAAATCGTAGTACTTCCCGTCGAAGGTGATATAGTGGCCACTCCCGTAGATGGAGCAGGAGCCGTGGCACAGGGACTCGGTGCACGCCCAGCGTCCTCTCTGGCAGGTGCTGAGGAGAGCGGGAAGGGGGCCTGGAGGGGCCGTAGGGGCCCAGGTCCTCCCGCTGCTCAGAGGGCGGCCTGGCCATGCGGGCGCCACATGGACGACCCACCAGCAGCGCACAAGCCCGGCCTCCACACCCTCGTCTGTGAGCACCATGGCCCCCCGCGCCCCACCACACACTCCCGCCAGGCCAAACCACGTACCAGGTGTTGCAGTCCACCCTGATCTTGTCCCCGGGGGAGTACAGGTCCTTGTTGTGCACACACGGGCACTCGTCCTCCTTGACGCAGCCGCCGCGACCGTCATCCATCAGCCCGCCCGGGCAAACACAGCCGCTGACACACTCCGCCTGGTACTGCAGGGGCCCGGACAGCAGGCTTCAGGCCCCGATGGCCAAGCGGCCTCTCCTGGAGCCGCCCCCTCTCCTCACACTGCAGCACCCCTTTGTCCCTTGCCCACCCGCCCTCTGCCCTCTCTCTCTCGGGCCCACCACTGGCCCGGGAGACAGGCGCGGGCTGCCGGCCAGGGGTCCCCACAGGGCCCCGAGCCCTCCATGGGCTGGGCGGTGACCCCTGGGACAGGGAGGATCGAGGAGGCCCATGCGTATGCGGGACCCGGCAGCCAGACCCCAGGGCCAGTGTGGAAACCTGCGTCCGCCCTCCCCCATGGCGGGCCCCCGCACGCACGTGGCCGGCAGCCCGCGTCTGGCAACTGGTGGGCCGCGAGCTCTGGACAGTCAGCGCTGTCAGGTTGCTGCAGTCCACGTAGATCTTTGGGGCCGAGCAGCCTGAGGAACGGAGGGGCCACCTCAGCTCAATGGAAGTTGGGGTGGGGGCGGGGCCCGCGAGGACGGGGTGCGGGGCGGCGCCTACTTACTCTGGCCGAGCAGCCTGACCTGCGTGCAACGCAGTCTCCCGCTCCGGCAGACGCTGAGGGGAAGAGGGCGGGGTGAGCGGGCCTGGCTCCTGGCGGGCAGGGGACGGGGTGGGGGGGCCACGCCAGTGGCGCGGGGACGTGGGCCCTCCCCCGCCCAGCCCAGGCCACCTACCAGCGCTCCTCCTGCCTTAGCACCACCTCCCCGGCCTCCAGATAGAGGCCATGATGGTAGCAGGAGCACTTGGCCAGGGGCACGCAGCGGCCCTTCTCGTCCAGGAAGGTGTCGCCCGGGCAGCCGCAGCCATCCACGGGCGCGAAGCCCTGCGGGCAGTGCGCGTTGGCCTCAGAGAGCGAGCGGCAGGTGGGCTGGCACGTGGTCAGGTTGTACAAGAACACCTGGGAGTTGGGGCAAGAGCCCACGTCCTCGTCTGCAGAGATGGGAGGGGCGGCGTGAGGCGCAGAGGGGCGACCCCAGCTCCCTTCCCCGCCAGCCGCTCCCTTGCACCCCACTCCCGTCCGGGAGAGGCAGAAGCCTGTCCAGCCAAGGGGCCCACGAGGGTCCCCGGGAGTCCCCACCCCACGCACCCCCACGGAGCCCCTCACGAAGAGAGCAGTGGGCTGACCCCTCCCATCCCAGGGCCCCCGGAAGCCTGCCGGGGACGGCACTCACTGCAGACTTGCTCCCGCCAGCCCCACAGCAGGACACCCTTGGCCGCACAGGCGCGGGCATAGGAGGACAGAGCGGCGCACATGCAGCCCTGGCTGTTCCGGCAGTTACACGCGTCATATTTGCACCTCTGGGGGCGAAGGAAGCCGGCCGTGATGGGGGGAAGCAGGCGGCACACCCGCGTGTGCACCACAGCCAGCTGCACACACAGACCCCCACGTGCACAGGGATACCTGTACACATTTACACACAGACCGACACTCCTGGGTGACAGGCACACACACACGTGACTCGCACGAACGTGCTCAGCATCCCCAGCGGCAGCCTTGCAGGCAGGGGTCAGCCCGGGGCACACAGCACACTGTGCGGCCCGGACCAGGCGGCGAGTGGTGCGAGTGCGGGGTCCACACACCTTGTAATAGTCTGAGGGGTCCACGGCCGCGTGGCACCTGCCGAAGGGGGTCTCCGTCTTCTTCAGCAGGGAGCACCAGTGCTCGGCGTAGTTGGCTGGGGGGGGCGGTCAGGACCTCAGCAGGGGTGGCCCCTCCAGCTCATCTGGGAGCCCAGCTGCCACCCAGGCCCCTCCATCCAGTGCAAGGCCACCCCCCACCACAAGGCGGGGTCCCCACCACCTCCCCTCCCGCGACCTCCCCGGCCTGGTGGGTGACACGGCACGGCACCAGCCCCGATGAGGCCACCACCCAGTGACAAACGAGCAGGCCCGGCCCCTTTCCCATGTCTCCTGGCGGGCAGCCACCATGGGCCACCATAAACCAGCCACGTGGCAGAAAGCAGCAGGTGCGCGGGCTGGCCACCCAGCCCCACCACACGCCCCAAGAGGCCGAGCCTCACCGCTCTCGATGTTGAGGGAGCAGGGGTCATCGAGCCAGTCCAGCTTGTCATGGCAGCTCGAATGGGCCTTCCAGGTGTTGGCGAAGCCGGCCCCCGTGGCCTCCACCAGCCCGCCGGCCGTCCTAAAGTCGTCCCCTTCCAAGCCATTGAAGTTCCCGCAGAGGCCTGAGGGGCAGCACAGGGTTGGGAAGGGGCAGGGGGCGGGGAGGCGGGTCCCCGAGCGGGGCCTCCGAGGGGGGCCCGCCGAGGGCAGCACTCACCCTGCACGCGCCCCTGCGCGGCCTGGTCCAGCGTCACGAAGAGCTGCATGACGGGCTCGAGCTGCACCTGCAGCCTGAGACCCACGGCGGTGCCCACCATGAGGTGGCGGGAGGACGGCCGGAAGACAGAGAGGCTGGCTGCGGGACAGGGGCGTCACGGCCGGTCAGCGGGGGCTCTGGAGCTGCGGGGCCGCCCTCCCGCTCACAGCCCCGGACCCCGCCAGGCGCTCCCGGGGAGGGACTCACCGGTTACGTGGGGCAGGTTCACCTGCTGCTCGTTAAGCAGCACGCTGCCGTCCGACTGGAAGGCTACGACCTGTAGGAGGGGCAGAGCGGACGGCCACGCTAAGAGGGGCCGGGGGCCCTGGGGTGCTGGGCGGGGACGGGGGCGGGGGCGGGAGCACCCACGTTCTTCCTGTTGTCGGCCAACAAAACCACTGTCTTCAGGCAGGTCTGCTTGTCCGTGGAGCCGCAGGGGGCCAGCTCACCCAGGAGGGCGTAGGAGTCATTGTGGTCACTCTGCTGGGCACAGGGGCGGTGGCAGTGACTGGCAGGGAGCCCGATGTGGGGCCGAGCCCCACCTCAGCCCGCCCACCCGCCACCCAGCCAGTTACCTTGATCAGCACGTAGTAGCAGTCCCCGTGGAAGGTGTACCTCTTCCCGTCGAAGGTGGTGATGTGGGAGCCGCCCTCCAGGGCACAGGTGCCCGGGCACGGCAAGTCTTTGCACACCCAGCGGCCGGCGGTGCAGACGCTGCGGGCAGTGGGACACACAGCAGGCTCAGCGGTGCCGCCGGCGCTGCCCCAGCCCCCCGGGCCGCCGGCGCTGCCCCCAGCCCCCCGGGCCGCCGGCGCTGCCCCAGCCCCGGGCCCCGGACCCACCACTTCTCGCAGTCACTGCTGAGCTGCTGGCCGGGCGAGTACAGGCGCCCGTGGAGTCTGCAGGGGCAGCGGCTCACGGGGACGCAGCCGCTGCCTGCGATGTCATCATACACGGTGCCTGGACAGTGCGGGACGCGACGTTGCACTTGGCCGGCTTCAGGAAGCCCAGCATCCCCACACCAGGGCTCCCGCCAGTGGGGCCAGAGCCCCGGGCTGGTGTGTGAAAGGGGAGGCGATCCCCGAGGTGGGGCCCCAGCCGCACCTCCCCCTCTTCCCGCAGGTGCCTCTGCTCCTTTGGGCAACACCTGTGCCCCCTCCCCATGCTGCGGGAGCCTGGCCTCCAGACCGCCTTCCTGGGGACCTCCAAGCTCTGCGAGTGGGGCAGAAGGACGTGAGCCCACAGAGCGATGACCAGGAAGGAGCCCCACCCAGACTCCCCAAAGCCACCACTGCATGTGTTTAGGGGGAGGGGGTCCTCTGCATTTGCCAGGGAGGGGGGCACTGCACCTCACTTCTGGCGCTGTTGCCAGCCCCCCCCCACCCCGGTTCCAGGGTGCACCGGCCTCGGGGCCTCATCGGAGCCGTGGCCCACCCGCACCCCCCGTCCCGTGGCCTCCAGAGCGCACACCTTCCGGGCAGAAACAGCCATCCATGCGGTGCTCCTCACACAGGCTGCTGCCCTCCAGGTGGGAGCAGGTGTCCATGCAGGGCGAGCCGCTCTCCAGGTAAACCATGTTCCCAGGGCAGCTCTTGGCTAGAAGGGCAAGGGCAGGCCCCTGAGCGGCACACACGCCCAGCGGAGGGGAGTGCAGCAGGCAGCGGAGCACGGCGTCCCCCCGATGGCACCCCCCCCTTGGGGCACCCTCCTCCCCGGCCATGCCGGCCACCCCGTGGCACTTACGGCAGAGCTCGGCGGTCCTCCAGTTGCCAGGCCGGCCGCCAGCATGGGAGCACTGGCGGGAGAACTCGGCCAGGGTGCTGCAGGCACAGGAGGCGCCGGCCGGGCAGCGGCAGCGGTCCCGCACGCAGGCCTGCACGTAGGGCAGCCGCGGCACCAGCCCCTCACAGTCCTCGAAGGCCGCAGCCGCCAGCAGTTCTTCGCACTCGGCGCGCTGCAGGCACGGGGAGCGGGGCTCGGTGACAGCCCACACCCACCCCTTCCCGCAACGCCCGCACCCCCCACCGGCCCCCCACCCCCCACCCCGCCATGACTCACGTGCTCGGAGCAGGACTCTGGGGCCGGCCCCTCCTCAGGATCGTCGCACACCACCTCGGGCTTATGGACCTTCTGCAGGTTCCCGAACTCCACGGCACTGAAGAGCACGCCTGGGGGCGCAGGCCGTCAGCCGGGGCGCCCAGAGCCTGCACACCCGCCCCCCTACCACCACCCCCTCCAGGCCCCCGAGGAGGCCCTCACCCTCAGACAGGAACTCGGAGTAGGTCTGCAGGCCGTTGTAGTCCCCACAGAGGCCGCACGTGTGGTTCCGGAACTTGCTGTCCAACTCCAGCTGTTGGGGGAGGAGGGGCGGGTGAGAGGCCAGCAGGACCGCAGGCCACGGTGGCCGGGGTGAGCCTCCCCTGGCCGGGCTGGCCTCAGCGTCGCCTCCGAGGGGCACTGGGAGCGGTAGGAGGGCTGGAGCCAGCCCAGGGTGTGCTGGCGGCAGGGGTCACCGAGAACCAGGAGGGGCTTGGGCGGGGGGAGGGCGAGCGCAGCTCCCCTCACCCTGAGGTTCCCCGCCCTGGGAGGGCTGCACGGCCCCACCCAGGCTCCTCCACAGCGCTGCTGGCCCACACAGAACCCACCGTGACAAAAGTCGGGCCACTGGCACCCGCGCTCCCCTGGATCCCAGAGGCCTACAGGAGGCACCTGGCCCCAGGCCCCAGGAGGGGCTGCACCCACCATGAGTGAGTCCTCGCGGTTCCACATGAGAGTGAGTCCCGCGCGGGAGTAGACCTTGGTGTAGGCTTCGTTCTTCTCGATGAGCAGCCCGGAGCTGTAGTGCGGCATGCTGACCCTGGGGCAGGGGCGCGGGGCAGGACTCACTCGCCAAAGCCAACCGGCCCAGCCGCCCACCATGGCAGGCCCTCCGCCATCCCTCCGCCCCGGGGGACAGGAGGGCCTGAGGCCGCGCATGGGGGTCCTCAGCTCCCAGCCGGTGTGTGGGGAGCACAGTGTGGCCACCCTCTGGGCCGGCTTGGACACCCGGCGGAACAGCCCCCATCCACCCCCGGCCTGCCTGTCTCCCTGTCCACCCCCTCCGCAGGGCCCCTCCTCAGAGCCGGGCTCTGCCCACCCCCGACCAGGGCTGGCCCAGGTGCTAGCTCACCCCAGGTCCGTGCCCAGCCCGCCGGGACTGGGGGAGACAAAGGACAGAGCCTCGGAGGAGGCCGGGCAGGAATGCAGCTTACAGCCCCATTGTTCCAGGGACAATGGGGAACAATGGCCTGGGAGCGGGAGGGGCTCCCACCGGCTCCCCCTTCTGTAACTGGAGCCTGGGTGCTGCCTGGGGCCCCCCGGGGAGGGGCAGGGAGCCCCTCGCCCCCACTGGGGGGCCGCCGCCCAGCCGCACTCACATGGCCCCGTTCACTACAACCAGCTGGCGGGTGAGGTAGATGGTGTCATCCTTGATGGTCACCAGGATGTACTCGAGCCCTGGGTGCCCGCCGTCGCGGCCGGAGACCCGCTTCAGGTGCACCGCGAACTCCTTGTAGGAGTCCCTGCAGTCGGACGCGAAGTTGTAGTCGCACAGGCCGGGGAAGCGGAAGACGTCGCCGTCGAAGGTCTTGTAGTGGAAGTCGCCCCAAGTGCTGCAGACGCTGTGGCCGTGGTTCCGGGTCCTGCCCTCTGGGGGAGTAGGGGCGCGCGGGGGTGAGTAGCCCGCGCCCCCAGGAGGCCTGTCCCGAGGCCCACCCCGCAGCCGCCCCCCAGCGCCCTTTAGGAGGCTGTCCTGCTGGACCCTGGTCACCCCGCCCCGGGGAGTCTTAGCTGCCCGAAAGGACATCTCCAGCTGCCACAGCCTCGCGCCACAGCCTCGCGCCCCAGCCTGGCATGGGATCTGCCGGGCAGGCAGTGGGGACAGAAGGGCTTTCCGGAAGCCCATGGCCGGAGTCCGTGCACCCTCACCCAGCGGGACCGCGTCCCCGTACCCTCAGGCGGTGCCCACATCGCATCCGAATATTCGAGGCCAGCTCCCCTCTGGAGGCTTTTTCACCCAACCCACGTCAGATGGAGACGTCCCCCGCCCACGTCACCAGTCTTTTCTGGAACGACCCCTTCATCATGTGTCCAACACCCCACTCTGCAGAAGGGCCATCTTGGCCTTGGCCCTCCGAGTGTCCCTGACAGCCAGCCCCTCTTGGCTGCCCCTGCCTGCCCCACGCAGGTGTTTCCAGAAGGCACCACATTCCAGAAACACGCTCTGGCCAGGAGATCGCCATCAAAGGGCCGGCGCGAACCCAAGACCACCCTCTTTCCTTCCTTCCCAAAGTCTGCAGGGCTTGGTGGGCAGGACGCCCGACCCCAGTGGTGCACCCCAAAGGCTGGGCAGGGAGGGTCACTACTCCCAGGTAGAGCCTCTCCTCGGGGCCGCCCTGGCTTTCCTGTTGCCTCTCACCTCTCTGGAGCTCTGCGGCCCCGGAGGAGCTAAGGGCCAGGCCGACGGCCACCAGGAGGGCGAGCGGCAGCCCCATGGTGGCTCAGAAGGGTGGGAGGGAGAGCAACTGGGGCAGGGGTCTGGGCCTTATATGGCCCAGCAGGAGCGGCAGAGGCGGGGAGAGCAGGGGAGGGGCGAGGGGAGGGTGGGGCGTTTGCCAGTTTATCAAGAAAACAGGTGTGGGGGCTCCGGAGGGGCCACTGGGAATATTGACTCAGGCTATCTGTGGGTTATCTTTTTATTGAGCCCTCGGTAAAGCCGCCCTCCTCAGGATGCCTCAGCACCCGGGCAGGCGTGGCCCCTCCCAGCCCCGGCCCACCCTCCCCGGTGTCCCCACAGGGCCAGGCTCGAACAGGGCACTATCCCCATGGTGGCTCCGGACAGGACCCCTGCCCCACGTGAGCTCCTCTGGTCCCCCAGGTTCTCCCACCAGGGACCCGAGGCCCCCAAGCCAGGGTACGTGTGGGCACCTGGGAGGTCCCGGGGCTGCCCCACCTCGTTATGGACTCTGCTCCTTGGCTCGGGTCAGCCCGCGGCTCCACGCCCGCCCCCCCCTCCCGGCCCCCCCACCCCCGCCCAGTCCAGTACACCCTCTAATCCCCTCGTGTTCCCAGGCTAGGCCAGTCTCTGGAATTACCTGTAACTGGAACTTGGGAAGCCCAGCCAGGGCCCGCTTAACTGAAACACATCCTCTGGGGCCCGGGAGGCCTGGCGGGAGGCTGGGAGCGGACGTCCCATGGGGAATGAGGCCCAGACTGGCAGCCTCCCCTGCAGGCCCAGAACATCATCTTGTGGGAAGTAGTGGGAGAACTGAGGGCTCACACGCCACCAACTATAACCTAGTGGTCCCCAAGCTTCAGGGCAAGTAGGGAGGGACTCGCGTCAACAATCAGTGAGACTCCGGGGAAAGTGGATGCCGCAGGTGGGGGCGTGGGACACCCTGTCTCCCTGACCCAGGCTCCCCTCCGAGGGGAACCCGGCCCCAGTCAGCGCCATGGCCTCCCGTCTGGCCTCCCGTGGCCCTTCGCCTGCAGACAGGACCTCCACACCACAGTGACAGCATCTACACCACCTGACGACTCCTGGGGGGTCCGTCCCATCGAGGGGCCAGGGTCGGACAGGGTAACCAGGAGCCAAGGGCAGGGAGGCTGCCCCTCCCAGGGGGCCTGCGATGAAGCCCCTTCTCCCATCTCAGTCTGACGCCAGCTGCGGGCCTAGAAACTGTCCTCATTCAGGAACCCAGGGACCTGGGCACGAGTGTGTGGTCTGAGCCAGGAGCAACAGGGATTAGGAAACCAGAGCCAGATGGGCCCATTATCCACTTCCCTGTGGGACCAAACAGGTTGGCACCGAGCCCTGGGGAAACCCAAGGACAGGGGCCCCCTCGCAGCCCCCAGAGGCGGCGATTTTCCATGACAGGCTTCCTCTGCCCTGGTGGGATTCAGAGAAAATCCTGGCCCCGCAATGGCAACCCGGCCCAGCCCCTCCTGCCCTGAGCATTAGAGGCAGGAGTCCCTCCCTGCGATTGAGAATGTGGAGTCCTCCCCTGGGACTGAAAGTGGGGCCTTCCCCAGGGTTGAGAAGGTGGGAGTCCACTACTGGGGTCTGAGAAGGGCAGCCCTACGTGTCCTATGTGTGGGGCAGCTGCGCTGACCTGAGGCCCAGAGGTCTGAGCCAAACACTCCTGACTCAGCTGCGGGGTCTCGGGTGGTGCCCTGAGGCGCAGTGACATCAGGCGCCGGGCCCGGGACAGAGGCTCAGAGCACGTGGGGGTAAGGAGCCTGCAGAAGCACGTGGTGAAGGCATCAGGCCGGGGTGACCAGCGTCACCCCGCTGCCCCCAGCAGAATCTGGGTCAGCTTCCCACGCTCAGCGCGACCCTCAGAGCCCTGCTCAGCGGCCAGCTGGGCTTCCTCACTGTGGCTGTGGGGTGCTCACAGGTGAGTCAGTGGGACACGGGCTCTGCCTCGTACGGGACGGAGATGCCCATATCGGGCCGCGGGCGCCTGGTGCGCTGAGACACAAACCCCCATCACCTCTCCCACGGGGACAGACGTGCCCCTGGAAGTACCCCGTCTGCAGCTGGAGCGCGCTCTCCCCAGGGCCCGGGGGGGGACACAGCCCGGCCCAGCAGCCGTGGGAGGAGACACTGACTGCCCGTCCACGGCAGGTGGACCCCCAGCACGGGGCCGGGACACCCGGAGCCTCCCCGCCAGGCCCCACGCCCGGCCTTGTTTACCCTGATAAGACACCGTCCCTGAGGATTGCATGAACTTCCCACAGGGAGACCACGAAGACGTCACGAAACAGCCTGAAGTGACCGTCCCACCGCTTTCTGTCCACAAACCTGACTCATCAGGAAGGGGGGGCTGTGGGGGAGGGGAGGAAGAAGAAAGGAAGGCTGTGGGGAGAAGAGGAAGCCTCACACACATCGGAGAGACCTGAAGATAGCAGGTGTGTCCCCAGCCGTCCAACACCGCGTTTTGAGTCACCTGGTGTGAAGGTTAATTTTATGTGTCAACAGGGCTAGGCCAGGGTATTGCTGGAACGCCAGTCTAGATCTGCCGTGGAGGCAGGTTTTATATGTGAATAGATCACCCTTCATAATGGGGGTGGGCCTCACCCAATCCGCTGAAGGCTGTCAGAGGAAAAAGACAGAGGTCCCGCAGGAGGAAAGAGTTCTGCTTCCAGATGGCCTTTGGTCTGGAGCAGCAACATCAGCTCTTCCCTGATGTCCAGCCTGCAGCCCCACACAATTCCTCCAAATCTCTGTCTCTCCCTCTCTCTCTCATGTATACGTACGTACACCCTTCTCAGACCCTACGCCCAAGCCCAGCTCCACAGCTCTGGCCGAGCCTGGTCAGGCAAATGGAGAGTGCGCCCAGAGACGTCATGGGTTCTCATCCCATGGACACCCAGGGAGACCCCAGCCCCAGCCAGCCACGGGGACAGAGCCCCTGGCACATGAGCATCTGAGGACCCAGGAGCAGGAAACAGCGCGCCAGCCGCGCCCATGTCTGCCCGTGTCCTCCCCAAGACATCAGAAGGGGGAACTCAGACCCCACTGTGTGCCCAGTACACGCACCTTCAAAGATTCCGAAAAACCTGGGGTGCGCAGGCCCAGGCCCCCACAGCCGCCTTTGGGCAATCATCCCCACCTCGAGATCTGGTCCAAGTGTCATGCCCTTGCCCTGACTATCGTCCTCACCACACTGGCCAGAATGTGTCCCACTGCTGGCCTTTTTGCTCTAAGTGCCTTGAGGGCAGCTGCCTACGTGGCCGCCTCAATGGGCCCATCTGGATGTGCTCAGTGACTTTGCTTCTGGGGGGCTGAGTGGTGGTAAAGGGAGGAAGGGGGGAAAGGAGGGGATAGGGAGGACGGGGGTGGGTGGACAGATGGATGACTGAACGGTTGGACGGGTGGGGGGTGGGCGGTGGGCAAACGGGTCTGTGGCTAAACGAGTGGTAAAGAAATGACATCTCCGGGACGGGGTACGCCCTCCATAGCAGCCCCCAGAGCTCACACCTCGCGATGCCACGGTTCTGGGAGGCTCAGGCCCACATTACTCCATCCTAGAGGTGAGGAAACCAAGGGCCAGGGAGGGTGAATGAGCACCATGAGCTCTCGAGCCAGAGAGGGCCAGAGCCGTACAGTGGATCCCGGGACCGTCTCTGCCCGGAGCCCACAGCGGAGCGACAGAGCCGTGGCCGTGTTTCGCAGAGGGCTGACGGTGGCTCTTTGGAGAAACCCGGTGTGAGTAACAGGAGATCAGGTGTTCCGGGTGGTATCGAGTCCCTTGTGGGGCCCCCAAGGACAGCGCCCTGCGCCGCCCCCAGCCCCTAGGGAAGTCACTTCATGTATTTGCAATACGCTTGGATGGTCTGTCACGCTCCCGCAGGCCACCCTGGGATCCCCGACTCCCTCGCTCAGTTTTCCTGTCGCGTAGAAGCCTCACTCGTGTGAAGTTCGGTGAGTTGTAGCACACGCGCCGCGCCCTGACTCCCACTCGCTCGGCCTGCTCAGCCCTCCCTCGAGACCCCCGCAATCACTGGCGGCGTTTTACCATCAGTACAGTTTTCCCTTGAATATATTTTTATGACTACTCTCAAATCTCTAATTGCCAAAATAACTTTAGCATGTCGTGTTCCTCTTGTAAATTACGGCTATGGTTTTGTGAGACACTCCTGATGTCTGCTCGGGAAGATTCGGGACAAAATTTCAGGCAATATAGCTGCAAAATATTCTAGAACGTCTTTACTGAGGTGGAGCCCGTACGCACACGCCGAGCCTGCCTAGGGTCCAGGCCGTGGGTTGGGCGAACACGCGTGCCTGAGGCGGTCACCGCGGTCAGGTGACCCTGCGTGCAGCCGTCACCCACGAAAGACTCCGCGCGCCCCTTCCCGGCTCAAGAGGTACCTCCAACCTCTTTTCTGACCCTACAGCTTAGTCTGCGTCTCCTGGAAGAGCAAATCCAGCACACATTTAAGAAGACCAAAGGGCCTGCTAGGACTTGGGCGAGACCGCATCGTATCTACAACCGAGTTCGGGCAGAATCCGTCTTATCGATCCCGTGTCTTCCAACCCACAGACGTGGCCTGGCTCTCCCCGGCTCATGCCTTTCATTTGTCCAAGCAGCGTCTGGCGCTCATGTGCAGGGCCCCTTCACGTTTGCTGTCAGATTTTTTTTCAGTATTTTATGTCTTTCACACTTTTGAAAATGGGGTTTTTATTTCGGTGTTTGATGGTTGCCAGATTATAAAAATATAATTGATTTTTGTACATTTCTCTTATGCTACCTATAAGCTTGATAAACTCACCCACTAATTACAGCAGCTTTTTTGTAGATTCTAGGTTTTCTACGTAGAAGGCCATGTCACCTGTGAAGTAGTCTTACCTCTTCCTTTGCCAGACACTTCTCATTCCTTAATGCGCCCGCCGTGGTTTCCGGCGTGCGTCGCCCAGACGGGGTATGAGCCTGGATCCCAGTCACATTTCCGCTTCCAGGGGAAAGCATTCGGTCATTAAGTACGATGTCAGCTGTGGCGTTTCATAAGTGCCCTTTCTCAGGGAAGTCTTTTCTACTGTAAGTTGGCTGAGAGTTTGTACAGGAATGGGTGTTGAATTTTGCTAAATGCGTTTTTCCGGCATCTAATGAGAGAGGGTTATATGGTTTTTGCTGTTTAGTCTGGTAATATGGTGACTTCCACTTGGAGTTCTCAACAGCCTTGCACTGCCGGAACAAAACCCAGCTAGGCATGATTGTCGTGTGGTAGGTTTGATTCGCCGAATTTTAGTTCGGAATTTCTGCAACTATGTGCGTGAGGGATGTTGGTCTATAGTTTTGTTCTACTGCGCATCTTTGTGTGGGTTTTGGCATCAGGATCATTAATACGGCCTCAGAGAAAGGGGTGGGAACTGTTCTTTCCTTTTTGATTTGTCTGGAAGAGCCTGTGCAGCACGGGTGCTATTCCTTCCCTAAATGTTCGATGCATTTCACTAGTAAAGACTAATCTGGGCCTAGAGCTTTATTTGTGGGAGGTTTTTAGGTTTGTTTTCTCTTTCTTTAATATATAGAACTTTTCAAATTACTTCAGCTTGAGTGAGCTTTGGTAAATTATGTCTTTCAAGAAATCTCTCCAGGGGCATCTGGGGGACTCAGTGGGTTAAAGCCTCTGCCTTCCCCTCGGGTCATGATCTCAGGGTCCTGGGATCGAGCCCCGCATCGGGTTCTCTGCTCAGCGGGAGCCTTCTTCCCCCTCTCTCTGCCTGCCTCTGCCTGCTTGTGATCTCTATCAAATAAATAAAATCTAAATATATATATATATATATATCCATTTTGTTTCATTTGCTACATTTACTGGCAGGAAGTTGTTCATAATGTTCCCTTTATCATCATCCCAACATCTGTGGGCTCTGTAGTGATGTCACCTCTCATTCTTGGTGTTCACACTCTGTGTCTTCTGTTTCCTATCAGTTTATCAATCTCATTGATCTTCTCGAAGAACCAGCGTCCAATTCATTGATTTTCCTCTGGTGCTTCATTTTGTTTTCTGCTTCATCTTATCTGTGATATTCTTTTCTTACTCTGGGTTTAATTAGCTCTTTTCCTTTTCTAATTTCTCAAGGTGGAAGTCATGATGTCATTAATGCAAAACCCTTCTCTCTTCCTCTCTGTTCTGTTTAGTCCTATGCATTCCTGAAATCCTGCTTTTGTGGCACCCCACAAGTTGTGAAGCCCCTCCTCCCAGACGCTCTGTGTCTGGGGACCCACTTGCCCCCTCACCTGCTCTCTAGTCTCTCTCCAGCCCTTGCACCCTGGGCTGAACCAAAAATCCACCCTGTATCAATTACTATCCCAACAGAAAAAAGGAAACTACACTGGGTGTTTCAAACAGAGAGAATTGGTTACTCAGGTGCTGGAGGCTGGAAGAGCAGGCAAAAAGGGGTCCTGAGGCACTGACATTAGCAGCAGCAGAGAACAGCTTCCACTCCCATGGCTGGGGGGTGGGCCACAGAAAGGGGCCCTGAGGGGTTTGGCATGGCTGGTGGTGGGAGTGCCCAAGAGAGCTGCGGCTGGAAGGGCTCTGGTGAAGCTAAAAATGGGAAGGAAATGCATTCCTGTTTCCCACCTTTCCGTGGGGACTTCCAGAAGCTGGAAATATAGTTTGCAAAGTCCCAGCTACATGTATCAGTCAGCTATTGCTGCATAACAAAACACCCCAAACCCAGTGGCTTCAAACAATATGCACTGAGTAAATAGTTGATGGCTGATGGATGGATGGATGGACAGATGGATGGACAGATGGATGGACAGATGGACGGGCAGACGTACATATGGACGGGTGGACAGACGGACGGATGGATGTATGGACGGATGGATGGACGGACAGATGGATGGATGGATGGATAGATGGACGATGGATGGACGGATGATGGATGGACAGACAGACGGGCAGATGGACATATGGACGGATGGATGGACATATGGACAGATGGATGGATGGACGGATGGATGGACAGACGGACGGGCGGATGGAGATACATAGATAACAGAAATAGGTAAGTGGACGACCGTGGGTGTATATAGTTAATATACATGTATTGCTCTAGTGTGGCCCACTGAGAGGACCTACACCCCCTGAGCAGCTGACCACACCCAGGACCCAGGGCTTGGCTTTTATTATTTTTATTTTTTATTTTAAGTAGCCTCCACACCCAACATGGGTCTTGAACTCATGACCCTGAGATCAAGAGTCGCACGTCCCTCCAGCTGCACCGGCCAGGCGCCCCCCACTCTTGGTTTTTAAATACCATTCTCCAATAGAAGGAACCAGGGCTCCTTGGAGGAGGCGTTGAGCTTCTAGACAAGGAAATTATGAGATAAACCTGGAGTGTTCTGTGGCGGCAGAAAATAAGGAAGTGTTCAAAAATGATGGGGGCACGTCAGGAGGGCCCAGGAGGCCACCTGGGGCCGCACCCAAAGGCGGGAGCTGGAGCAATTTAAGCAAAAAAATTAGTAGCTGTAAAATGAGATTATCACCTGGAGAATAAAACAAATATCAATGAGCCCATTGTGATACAAATGACTAGACAAGTAAATACGCGAGAAGGAACAGCTCACTCTTAGGGAGGAATCCCAATTCCAGTGCAGGAGAGAGGGAAGGAGAGGTCCATACCACAGCCCGTGGGTCGGATGGCTGCGGCGTCTACAGACCCGGCCTGCCATCAGCGGGCCCACGTCCAGAGAGAAACAAGTTACAGATTCAAAGTAACTTCCTACAGATATTCATCGGTTAAAAAGTAGAAAAAAAGGTAAATTAGTCAAGAAGTAGAAAAATGGTAAGAAGCAGGGGCGTTTGGGTGGCTCAGTCAGTTAAGCAGCTGCTTGGGGCTCAGGTCCTGACCTCGGAGTCCGTGGCGGGGTGCAAGTCTGCTTCTCCCTCTCCTTCTGCCTCTCCCCCGCTCGTGCTCTCTCTCAAATAAATACATAAAATCTTTTGAAAAGAAAAATGGTAAGAAGTAGCAGAAGCGGTAGAGAGACCCAGCGGACACCCTGTCACCCCCGCGGGGGACGTGAGCCCTGTCAGGAGCCCACCGTCGCCCTGGCCACCCCCACAGGTATGGAGCCCCGAGAAGGGCACCTCGCTTCTGCAAAGCTTCCACTCGGCCCTGAGAAATCACCCGCCAGACTCCAACTGAGGGACGTTTTACAAGACGCCTGGTAGCTCTGCTGGGAAGCGTCAAGGTCAGGGGGGACAAGGAACAGACGAGCCGCCGCCCAGCAGAGGAGCTGCGACCGCGAAAGGGCCTAGCCGGAGCTGATCTTCGCAGGCCATCCTGCCTGATCAGGCCAGCACTTTCGGGCGTCGCGTGTCTCGCTGCCCGGCTGCCTTCGCTGCTCCGAGAGGAAAGCGCCAGCGGGAAGCAGGGGAGCTGGGGGCGGGGGGGGGCCACACAGCCGTGAAGGAGATACTGCTGGGTCGTCGGACGACAGGCCAACAGCAGCTCTGTGGGCAGGAAAAGCAAATCCACGCCCAGGAAAACCGTGGGGACCAGTCGCTGACCGTCCATGCTGGACAGGGACCTGGCCACCGGAGAGTGGCCCTGTGGTCCGCAGGTGCGTTCCACTGTGCGTTCCACTGTGCAGAGCCTACAACCTGCCACGAGGGCCACTTTGTTCCTGGGCCACTGAGTGAGCCCCGGGGAGACCCAGGAAAGAGGTGCTGGGCCCCTCGGACCTGGTCATCCCTCCGCCAACCACCGTGACACCGTGGCAGGCACTCACAAAGACACCAGGGGCTCGGCCCGCCTCCAGAGGCCCATCCAGAACCCCCTCCAAGGACCTCCCAGCCCTGGGCACGACACTGTGTTCCAAGGCCAGGGACACTCAGCCAGATCTGCTTCAGCCACTCTGGGAACCAGCGCAAAACCGGACGTCAG
The DNA here is from genome assembly GCA_004024625.1 of Mellivora capensis. Taxonomy (NCBI): domain Eukaryota; kingdom Metazoa; phylum Chordata; class Mammalia; order Carnivora; family Mustelidae; genus Mellivora; species Mellivora capensis. Next base: position 66,651 of record PISX010006299.1, read on the forward strand.
GCCACGCCGCAGTCCAGGCGAGCAGCGAGCAAGGCCCACGCCAGAGCTCTGTCCTCAGGGACCGTCACCCCCAGTGTCAGCGTATACCCGGCCGGCACCCACGCGGGCACACCCTGGGGGACGTTCTGACCCATGGGGGAGGGTCACCAGAGGGCAAATCCTCCCCTCCCCCCAACCAATGGGCCATGAAGAAATAGTGTTTGCAGCTGCAGGGACCCGCCCCAGAGTGAGTGACCCCCTCGCCCCCACCAACCTGCTCAGGGTCGCGTCGGCACCGCATGCCCCCACCCCCGCGGATCCCTGAAAGGCAGTGAGGCTCGATTCTGTGCCTCAGACTCTGCTCCCAGGCAGCGAGCTCCCTAGGGTCACACCCGCATGACCCCCAAGAACCAGGCCCCGGGCCTCGGCCAAGGGACCACAGATGACTGCAGGGGAGTCCACGGCCGGGGACGCAGGCAGGGGCACCACGGCGGCTACTGCCCTCGCATTCTGCCTTCCCGGACCTCCAGGAGCCGCTGCCCGACTTCTCTTCTTCGGCCCATCAGAGCTCCACGGGGCCCTGCACCCGGCCCACAGCATGGTGGGCCGCGGACCCAGCTCTCGGGGCAGGAGGGCTCTGTCCCAGGACGTGCCACGGGGTCTGGGGGCGAGGCAGGGCCTGTCCTTCCAAAGCAGAGCAGAGATCATTGCCTGGGCTCCCCCCACACAGCCAGGGCCCTGAGCTGCAACCCCCCCAGCTCTGAGCGGCTGGTGGGAACGTCCCTGTCGGCCACAGAGACTTCCAGCACATCAGAGAGACCCGAGCCGTGACGGCTGTCTCCAGCAAAGGCGGATTCACACGGCGACTGTCACTCGGTGCTGGAAGGCTGAGGCGCCGAGAGGGACTCCCGGGTTTCGTAATGCAGGCTGTGAGTCCCGAGAATAGGGAGGCGGGGGTCACCAGGACATGGGCGCTCAGACACCCGGGGCTCCTGGGCACTGGGGCTGGAAGGGGCAAGGAGCCCCACAGCCCCCGCCACCGCCGATGCTCCCTCGCTTCCCACACCCCTCCCTCCACACTGGCCCTCCCCCCACTGACACTCCCCTACACTGCCCCCACCACCACCCTGATGCACCCCCCCACATCCTCCAACGCATCCTCCCAAGCCCCCTCAGCCCCTGCCCTGGCCGAGGACCCCTCCTCCAGGAAGCAGCTGGAAGGGGGTCTTGGAGGGGCCCCAAAGAGCAAGGGCAGAAGAGTGGCTGGGGGCTGAGAGGCAGGAAGAAGGCTGTTGCCCAGGCACAGGTCTGTTTGGGGAAGGGGGACTCATCGCCCCAGGCCCGTCCACCTTCCCAACACCGCTGAGCCATATGACACCCAGCACAGAGCCTGATCCCAGAGTCTCTGCCATGCACCAGGCACGTGGCTCCCGGCTCAAGTCGAGCGGTACCAGCTGAGGCCGCAGGGACCGGAGAGCCCGGACCGGAGCACCGTCTGTACGGGGCACCCGTCCCCAGACCTGGAGCGACGCTGTGCCACCACAGGCCCTCCGCTCCGAGGGAAAGGGGACGTGAGCAGGACCGTCCTGGGTCCTCCACCCTCCACAGCCCCCAGGTGGCTCCAACCCCCCGTTACTGCCAGCCCGCCGCAGCCGGGCCGGCAGGGGACAGGCAGCATCCCCTTCCTGCCGCCGTGGCTCTCAGCCAGGGTGAAACCGTCTCACCTGTCCCCGGCCTGGCGCCGGACGGAGTCGGGGGTGCGGCCGGGTTAGTGCGGGGGACGCAGGATCCTTACACTCGTCCCAATGCCCTGCAGTGGTTCACGGTGCCCCAAAAGACATGTCCACCTGGGAACCTCGAGGGTGACCTTATTTGGAACAAGGGTCTGAAGGATGGTGAGACGTGACCACCCGGGTTTACGGCCTAAATCAAACGATGGTGTCCTTACCAGAGCCTGGAAGAGACACCCAGAGACACAAGGATGACGGCCACATGACCACCGTGGCAGAGGCTGGAGCAACGTGGCCACAAGCCCAGGGACCACCAGAAGCCGGAGAGGCAGGACGGGCTCTCTCTGAGCCCCAGAACCATGAGACGCACTTTCTGTTGTTCTCAGCTCCGGGGTCCGTGGGCCTGGGGGCCTGAGGAGCTCTGGGCAGCGGCAGGACGCAGGACCGCTGGCCAGGAAAGCTGCTTCCACGCGCTGCTGCTTGAGTTCTCAAAAAATAAAGGCAACAATTTCAAGTTTTAAAATAGTGTTTATAAGAGTCTAATACCATGAGCAAGGCTCATGCAGTAAAAATAAAATGATCTTTAGGGGCGAGCGCCTCCCTGAGCAGGAGAGGGAAGGACGCCGTGAAGGGGGCCTCGAAGAATGTCCCCTCCAAGTCCTGACAGAAACAAGCCCCTGGCCGGGCTCCCCGCTGCCCCCCGATGCCCGCCCTCTGCAGCAGATGCTGGGCTGGGACGGCAGAGCGGGATGCGGGGGAAAGCGGGGCCGGGGGGGGCAGGCCAAATTTAGGGGCGCGAATCCGCGCCCACGGAGCAGGGAGCCCGCGGTCCACGTCGCACGCCTTGTGGCCGGTTGGTGGAACTACGGGCCAGGGAGGCGGAAATGCCAGAGCCGAGGAGGCCCAGAAGCATGAGGGGGTTGACGCCAGTGCCATCTGTCGGGGGAGCCTCTCGCCCACCCCGAGGGGGTCCGGACATGCCTGTCGCACCACGACCGAGGGGCCCCCCATGCAGGCCTGCGGGGGTCCGAGGTCACTCTTCTCTGCGGGGGACGGCAGCCTCTGACCTGGGAATGCAGGCGCCGTGAGAGCTGCTGGATCCCGGGGCGCGGGGGCCCGGCAGGGCGCTCAGCCGCCGACGCAAGCTAGACATGGCCAGCGGGCTAGACGGCCGAGTCCAGGCGGCAGGCGGCCCCGTCCTAGCAGGGAAGTCGACCGGGGGCCCCGGGATCTGTAGCCCACCTCTACGAGGGTGCAGTGAGTAAACCTCCCCCCGAACCCCGCCCACAGAGACACACGGCCCCCCACTCCGCTCAGCTCTGAGGCTCGAGCCAGCTCAGGGACCCTGACCCCTTGCTTGGAGGGAGGACCCCGGGGCCCTGCTGGTCACTGTCTCCCCGCCTTCCCCAAAGGACCTGCAGCGTTGACCAAGGTGACTGTGCCCCGGGGGGGGTGGTTTGCAGACCTCGGGGACCGCGGGACCCTGCTCTGAACCGACCCCGATTCTCAGAGACCCTGAACGTCCCTGTCCCCACCAGGCGGGGCGGGGCTGGTGCAGGCCGGGCCGTCCACGCAGCTCTAGCCCAGGGCCACCTCGCACAGGGGCCAGGGGTCCGGGCCACACCATGTGGTGGCCTCTCCGGCTCCAGGTGCACAATGGGACCCCAGTCTGTGCTGCCCTGAGCCTCACCAGCCTCGAGTGTCGAAGGGCCATGACCAAACCCACGAGAAGACGCACCTTCAGGAAACACACAAGGAGTGACATGCAGCTCGGGCTGTCCAGCCTTCCGGCAAGGGCCGAGCGCGCTCTGGCCAGTGACCGAGTCAGGTCACAGACACTGTAGCCCAGCGGGCTTCTATGCTCTCCAGCAGGACACCCACGTGTTTCCCCAACACCAGAGCTGCCAGGCCCCGCCGTTACTGTTCTCAGCAAATATTTCATGTTAAATTCATTTAGGAGCGCCCACGTGCCCCAGGGCCAGCACAGGGGGACCCACAAAGGCTGTCCCAGCCTCATCACACCCCAGCGAGGGCAGCACGACAGCCAGCCCACTGCGGAAGAGACTCTGCGTCTCCAGGAGGACAGGTGCCCGCCACCCTCCGGGGCAGGGAAACCTTGCCTGCCTTCCCCACTCGGTGCAGCCCAGTATGCACCTCTGGTTCTGGGGGCCCGCGGGCCTTCAGCAAGGACCCCCCTGCGGGTGGGGTGCTCGTGGGTGGCCTGTGGTCGCTCCCATCCTCCCAGCCTCTGGCCCTGCCCCTCACGTCACTTCCCCGCTCAGGGAAGCGGGCAACAGCAGGCGGGCACTGTTCTCCCCACGTCCGGGGACCTGGGACTCAGGGCTCAGAGGGCAGACGCCGGGGAGCCCTGTGTCCCCAAAGGCCCATCAGTGGGGACCAGGATGGGACCCCAGCGGAGGAATTCCTAACGCGTCTGAGCTGGTCGCGTCCTCGGGCACAACACGGGCTTCTGCTCGGAGAAGTTAATGTTGCTAATGAAGAGAATCAGGTACACATTGTCCCTGAGAAGGTCCAGAATGGAAACGCAGCACTGCCTAGGGCGCTCTGTCCACGTGTCCCCACTGCCCCATGCCATCCAGGACCGTGCTGGGCGCCTCTCCAACCTCCGGCCACGTCGGGGGCGTCCGAGCGCCTCGCGGGGCAGCCGAGGGCAGGGCTGACGCAGACAGCCTCACAAAGCAAACACGGACAGAGGCAGCCCGGCTCCGGGCGAACCCACGGCCATAAAGTCCTGCTTCCGGCACCTCGGGCATCAGCTCAACGCAATCAAACAGCACGATAAAGAACGACCATAAAGTCACAAACGTCAGCCCCGGGACCCACGTCCGGTGTCCAGCTCCCTGGGTTCCGGCCAGACAGGGAGGCCGGGGCCCACATCCCAGCCAGACGTCCAGGCCTCAGCTCTGACCCTCAAGACCCATGGACACGCTGGGCCTTCCAGGGGCAGGAGGCCTCAGGGCACCCCGATCCCTGGGTCAGTGCCCCCAAGATAGGTGCGTGGCTCAGCCCCTCTGCCTCTGACCAGACAGGAGCCAGGGATGGTCCCCCAGGGAAGAGAAGGGCAGCAAGCCCGGGGCTCAGGAGCCGGCGGCCTGAAACCCACCACGGGCTCCGCGCCGTCCTCACCAAGGCCCTTAGCCTCTGAGAATAGACTTGAAGCCAAAAGACCCGTCACCTACACCCACCGGGCTGCGTGTGACCAAACAAAACAGAAGAGAGAATGACAAGCGTTAGCAAGGGTGTGGGGAGACTGAGCCCCCGTGCTCCGCTGCTGGGAAGTAAGAGGAGGCAGGCGCTCTGGGACACACTGAGGGGGCCCCCGAGGTAAAACACGGAGCTTCCGTGTGTCCCGCCACCGAGGGCTGCCCCAGAGCACGGGAAGCAGGGACGCGTGTGGACGCTCGCACACCCGTGTTCACCGCCGCTGACACACGGGAGCAGCCCCCGCGCGGGTACACGTGGTCCATCGACACACCAGCCTGTCCCTCGGCCTGAACACGGAGGGACACGCTGACACCGGCCACAGCTGGATGGACCTGGGGCACGTGATGCGGAGGGAAACAGGCCAGACACAGAGGGACAAATACTGCAGGATCCCACCCAGATGGGGTCCCTGGAGTCTCCAGATTCGCAGGGACAGAGAGTGGACGGTGGGCGCCGGGGGAGGGACGGGGGTCGGTGTCTCACAGGGACAGAGTCTCAGTCTGGGAAGATGGAAAGTTCTGGAGACGGAAGCGGGGACGGCCGCACAACAGTGTGAATGTGCTTCGCGCCGGAGACGGGGAAGAGGGTACATTTTATGTTTGCGTATTTTACGACGACTGGAAACGAAGAAGACTCTGGGAGGGGCCTCGCTGGGCGGCCGGGCTCGGGCCCTGAGGCCGCATCGTTTGCGCGCTTGACAGGGGCGGGAGTCACCCCATGCTGACCCACCCGGCGGCCACGGCGGGAGGCCCGTGTTTGCAGCCCTGGGTCCCTCTCCACGTGTGGCCGGCCCCTGTCTGCAGCCTGGGGCTGGGCCACGAGAGACTTGCCTGAAACGCGCCTCGCGTGGGGCTCCGCACACCTGACTCGGACGCTCCGACTCACCGCGGCCCCGACGCCGGCCCCTGTTCTCCTTGAAGTGACTGGGCCCCTCGTTCACTTCGGGGAGAAGAGCTGCCGGGGTCCCGGGTCCGAGCAGCCACAGCGCGGAGGCCGGGTTCTCCCGAGGGGCCAGGGCGGCTGGCGCGGCAAGGGAGACGCAGGAGAGCACAGCCTGGGGCGGCCTGGCCCGGGGGCCTCAGCGCGGGGCCAAGGCTGGGTGGAGTGAGATGAGGTGGTTGTTCCCCGGGACTTCCCCACCCGACCCGGGCGCGTGTGGGGGGAAGGGGTGCGCCAAGCCTGATCCTTGCGAAGGAGCCAAGAGACCCCTCCCCAGGGCAGCTTTTGCACCAACGTGAGCCAGTGAAAAAGGCAAATTACTTCTCAGTCTTGTCATGAAGACAGGCCGGAGCTCACAGGCCCCCAAAGGGCCTCGGGGTCCTCAGGGAATCGCGGGCCTCAATAGAGAGGGGCCAAGACTGCCCACATGGGGCAGTATCACCAGAATCACCTGGTGAATGTGGACGCCCAGACGGGGACGTGGGCTGGGGACAGCTCTGTGGCCCAGCCCCTCCAGGGGTCCCTCCAAAACCTAAAATAAATCGCAATGGTCAATTCTGCCTCAATGGGCCACCATTTTCCTCAACCCGAGCCGAGGCCAGGCCACAGAAAGGGTGCGCACGGGTTCCCACTCCCTGCTCGGGGCCAAGCCAGTAGCCGCTTGGGGTACTGGACACACACACCGTCTTCTCTGGGCCCCTGTTTCCCGCCCTGGTCACTATGCCCCGCTGGTGGGAGCGGTGGGCTCTGTGCTGCAGCCCCCAGGGCCAGGGCTCAGGGACAGCCTGGCCTCCCACCGGCCCGCCTCCCAGGGACCCAGAGAGGAGCCTGCCGGGGCCTTCAAAGGACCAACCAGGGTGCCACTTCCTGGGAAGCGCTGACAGCTGGGGGCCAGGCCGGGGCGAGAGCTGGCCGCACCACGGCCCCGCCCTGTCCCAGTTTATGGCCAGGTCCTGTTGTGGGCACAGGTCCAGCGCCAACACCCTTCCTCCTCCTGGCATCGGCCGGAACCAGCCTCGGCTGCAGGACTGAGGGCAGCGGTGTCGGCCTCTCAGTCCTCCGACACGGAGGACACGGGCAGCTGTCCCCTTCTCTGGACCCCAGAACCGGGCAGTGTCACAGGGACAAGGATGCAGCATCCCCAGCCCCCACTCGGCGCACCCCCTCCCCCAGAGTCCGGGCTGTCCTCTGGGCCCGGGCAGACATGCCAGGGGCATCCCGGACGTGGCCAGAGAGGGCCTGCGTGTCTGACACTCACACTGGGGTCGCAGCCTCCGCGGGGACCCACCTGCCTCCCCTGAGCCCCTGTGTAACCAACCAGCTGTGGCTGGGGGCAGAGATGGGACAAAACTGGGGGGTCAGTCTGGAGGGGTCGGGGGGCTTCCGGGACAGAGGTTAGGCTGGGCCCAGGCCTGAGTCTGTGGCACAGGGTTTGGTCTGAGGCGTGGGAGAAATCAGGACAGGGCTCGGCCGGGTGACGTGTGAGGGAGGGAGTCAGGGTCAGGGAGCTGGGAGGGCCTGCCCTGGTCCTGCATCTGTCCCCAGGCGGGGGGACCCTGGCCACACCCAGCCGACCACTCCCTCCATTGAGGGCCCAGGGGATCCTGCGTGGCCCTGCCCAGCCCCGGCGGGGACCGGAGACACATTGCGGGGGAGAGCGGCCAGGCCGCCCTCTGCTGGGACCCACCTCTCCAGACCCAGGTAAGGTCCCTCGGAGTCATCTTCTCCCAGGTCCAGCATGGGCTGGGGAGGGAGGGGCAGTGGCCACATTCACTCGGCCCCCAACCCCCTGCAGCAGCTCAGCCAGGTGCCCTAGGGGGGCACCAAACAGCCGGAAGGGGGGGGGAGGAAGTGGGGGAGGGGAGGCCTTGGAGCCGGTCCCAAGCCCCCAGGGCTGGAGGTGCCTGTTTCTGGGCCCTCTGGAGCCACAGACCCTCACTGGCCTCTTCAGAGCCCACCCACTGTTTGCTCTGGGGCCTTCCCCCGCTGCAGGCTCAGCATACAGCTGGTGCTCGATAAAAGCTCACGGTTATTGATGGCAGAGGACCGTTCCTGTGCCCGTGTGGGTTGCCATTTCCTATCTCCATCTCTACCCTGAGGTCAGCGAGGGCTCTTGGGGGGCAGGAGGGCAAGCTTCCAGGGGACAGCAGGGTCCTGTGAGGCACAGGCCGCCCACAGCTGGGCTGCGGAGGACCAGGCCACGGGCGAGGGTCTCATCATCCCATGGGGGCCTCCGTGGAGGGGTCTGCCCATGAGGAAATAGGCAGTGACTTTGGGGCCCCCAAAAGGGGCCACCTGGGAAATGGGGGTCTGGCTGGGAGTTTGGGGGCCTCGGGCCAGACATGGCCCTCAGCTGCTGCCCCCAACAGCACCCCCAACCACCGTGACCACCAGGATGACTGGGCCTGAGGGGACCAGCACGAGCTCCTGAAGGGCGTGACCCAATGTCGCCCCCTTCCCTGACACGGTTTGTCCGCCTCTGGGGCCCTGAGCCCACCAGGGGCAGAGCTGGGCCAGGCAGGGTCCCAGTGCTCCCAGGAGTGGGGCGCCAGGGGGTCCCATCCTGGAACGCCTTGTGGAGAGAGCCCTCCCCCGGGGCCGGGGTGCCTGGGGGGAGCCAGCCCCCTGGCCTGGGGTCTGGGGCCCACCACGTTGGGCTGACGCGCCCCAAGACCACTGACCTCGCCCTCGGCTCTGACAGCACAGAGACTGACCACCAGGGTGCTTTAGGGGTAGCAGAGAGTACCTCAGATTTTGGAACCTATGCACCATGGCCTGGAGGCAGAAACCAGCTCCACCCCTCCAAGTCCACCCCCAGCTGAGCCGCCCCCATGTCCCCAGACTTGCCAGGTGCTCAGTGAACAATGCAGAGTCTTGGTCCAGGCCCCAGACCACACCACACTCTGCAGAAACCCGGATCCCCAAGGGGCCAGACAGCACACAAGGCAGCCCCCAGGCTCTCTCTCCTGGGGGCACAGGACGGTGGGTCTGGGGGCCACCAAAGTTTGTGGACATTTCCCTAGGGGCATGATCAGATCTGGGGGCGGGGAACAGAGCCCAGGGGCAGGGGAGGGGCGCCCATGGGAGGTGAAGGGAAAGCAGAACTGGGTTGGATGGTGATGGGGGAGGGAGGGGGTGTCAAGGAGGCCGGATAGCACCAATGTCTCAGAAAGATACCCGAGTCTTTGGGGACGGGTCCCCCAGGGGCTGGAGGTTAGGTGACCTTCCCTTTGATCTTCAGGAAACTGCTCCTACTTCCCGGGTCATCAAGCCACCCGGTCCTCGTGGGCAGCAGGGGTGGGAAGCGGCTGTCCCGTGTCTGGGGCCTTGAATATTTGCAGCAGGAGAGGGCTCTGAGTCCCTCAGGTGCAAACACTGGCCTCCCCCCGCCCGGAGCCACGCCCAGGCCCTGCCGGGCCCTGAGGTCCCAGGTGCCATGTGCCCACCTGGGCTGTGCTCTGGGCTAAGGGGGCTCCGACAGCCTGATGTGCAGAGACCTGGCCCCCAGACCTCCCCCCGGAGGCGAGTCCGGGCCACCCTGCAGCCCCTCCTCCCACCCCGAACCAAGCTGGGTCCAGCCGGATCCCTGAGCCAGGCTGCTGGAAGGTTCCGCAGGAGGGTGGCCCACGAGGATGCTGAGGCTCACCAGCAGGTGGCGCCAGCTCCGGCCCTGCGGGGGAGGGGGAGGTGAGGTCGCCAGGTCTCAAGAGCAAGCAGGCGTGTGGGCCCCGGGGCGTGGGAGCAGCGAGGCCTGAGCGCAGGAGTGTGAGTGTGACGGTGCGTGGCCCCGCCCTCGGGACCCCCGCCCTCGGGGGTCAGGCCGGCCAGTAGCCTCACGGCCCTGGAGCCAGGTTGGAGGACCTCCCACTGTGACCTGACGCCCTCTGTCCTTGTGCAGCGTGGCCCCAGGGGGCGTCTCCCACGGGTCTGGCCGCCCGCAGGCCCCACGGCCACGGGGACACGCAGGTCTGCGGTCTGCACATGGGGTAGGTGTGTCCCCTGTCTGTGCCTGGTCTGTCCATGGGACAGTGGCTCCTCCTCCCTCTGCTGAATGCATAGTGATGGTCACTCACAGCGCAGGGACCCATCGCTCTGAGAGTCACACTCGGTGGAGACTCTGCCCCAGGAGGCCAGCGATCCCCTGCTCTGTCACAGCCCTGGGCCCTCCTTGCCTGGCCCCTGTCCCACGGAGGGCCACCCGCTTCCAAGCCCTGGGCCACTGGGCCACAGTGACCGAGGCTCGAGGGAATTCCCGAGAAAGCCTGATTAGCGGCACGAAACACCAGTCCTCAGAGGGTATCCCAGGCCCCACCCAGAGCCCCAGGGCTCAGCACACCTCCCAGAGGATGGTCAGGGCCCATCCTGGCGAAGCTGGGGCCAGGCTGAAGACGAAGGGCCTGTCCTGGCAGTGGGTCCCTGGGGTGGGGGACGCATGATTACTGAGTCCGAAGGCCCGTGAGGCTGGGGCATGCCCAGAAAGACCACTGGGCTCTGGGGGTGGGAGGAGATGGGACCTGTCTGGAGCCGCCACACAGCCCCCCGCCCCCCAGTGATCAGCCGAGCCGCCCAAGCGCACACCGCCCGCCCCAGGGAAAGGGAGGCTCTCTTCCCAGGAGGGGCCCGGCCAGCCTCAGCCACGTCCACAGGCTGGGGAGCCACACCGGGAGAGCTTCCAACAGCCCCTGAAGAAAGAGAGGCCATGGCCAGGGAGTGCAGCTGGCCAAGGATGGCCACCCCCAGGAGGGGACAGGGCCCCACGAAGCAGGACCCACAGCTGGACCGGGGGCCAGGGTCCATGGTGGCCCGGCTACAGCAGGGGTGGGGGGGGTCTGCCAGTGGCCACGTGCACAGGCCTCCAGGAAGGGGATGTGGCCTTTGACCTGCAGATTACAGAGGGGGCTGGGTAGGACAGTCAGTGGAAAGCTCTCAAGGAGCATGGTAGGGGCCTGCCTGCCTGTCAACGCAGCACGGGGTCAGCACCAGGGGTGAGGCTCCTGGGGGGGCCTGTCGACCCAGCATGGGGTCAGCTGTCGGCGATGGGGCTCGTGGGGCTGCCTATCTACCCGGCATGGGGTCAGGGCTGGGGATGGAGATCCTGGGGGGCCCAGAGAATGCCAGCCTCAGACACGCGGGCAGTAGAGCCCAGCGGAAAGCGCAGGCTGCCCTAGTTAGCGGTCACGGGCACCCTTGCCCTATAGACTTCAAGGGCCCCAGGGAGGCCGTGGGGCCCTGAGGGCTGGGGGCTGACTCTGGTGTCAAGGCCCAGGCCCGCGGTCCCACATTTATCTTGTTGATCTCCAGGACGAGGTGGGGGAGAGGGAGAGACTCATATCCTGGGTAGCCCCGGGGGAGGGCAGCCTGTGAGCAGCTAGCTCGGGAGGCCTGAGGGAGAGAGGCCTAGCTCAGGGGTACCCACAGCGCAGACGCCTCTTGGGCAAGCCGGGGGCCTGCATTTCCCCCAGCAACAGCCCACAGGGCGTCCGGAAATGCGCTTCTCCTTCTGTGACAACAGCCTGCGATGGAGGGCAAGCACAGAGGCCTTGGGAGGATTGGCCCACCCACCCACTCCCCGAAAGAGGAGTAAGCCGCACCACACAGCCCCCCAAACAGTCTCCAAAGAGCAGAGGAATTCCTGCAGCGTGGCCCCGTGACGGGTCACTGAGCACAAAAGCGTATGTCTGGTGCTTGGTTGTGCCCCCTGCATTCCTCAGGGGAAGTCCTGACCCCAGGACCTCAGAACGCGACCCGACTTGGGAACAGGGTCCTTGCAGGTGAGGTCATTAGGGCATGCCCCTCATCTGATATGACTACATCCTTACGAAAAAGGGAAACTTGAGCTCATTTGCAGGGAGAGGCAAGGGGAGCCAGTGAACGGGGGCGGAGGTGGAGTGAGGCTACAAACCAGCAAGCCCCGGAATGCCTGGACCACCAGCAGCCAGGGGAGGGACACCACAGCAGGAGCGAGCCCTGCCCACGCTGGGATGGAGGGCCCAGTGTCCACACCCGGTGGACACTGCTGGTTTCATGGCTACCCCAGGACAGTTGCACGGCCCACAGACGAGGTTCATGGGTTTGGACAAAGGGCATGTCTATCTTCTTGTGGCCTTTCTGCATCTTTCCACATTTTACTGAGTGACTCTCAGTAAAAAAGTGACTCTCCACAGTAAGATTTTTTTTTTTTTTTTAATTTAAATTGCGTCTCATCAAGGACTTCCATCTCCGGCAAGGAGAGCAGCAGAGCCTGGGTTCTCCTCTGGCCTGAGTCTGGAAGGTGGAACAGAGTGTGGGGAACAGTCATCCAGAGGCTGGGACTCGGCAGTGAGAGTCCCAGGAGAGGGAAGACAGCAGGAAGGGGACCGGAGGAGCTCGTCTGCTGCCCCGGAGAACAGACGCGGGGTCCAGGCAGGAGGCCTTCGGTCCCGCCCGGCAGGGCATGCAGTGGGGAAAGGGCTGCAGGGGGGGGCGGGGGGCAGAGGGTTGGCTGGGTCCCGAAAAAGCCAGCAGGACACCAGCTGCCTGCTCCAATCGTCGGGGGGACGTTCCTGGAGCCAGGGGAGCCCAGGGAGTGCACCGCCACAGAGGGCTCAGAAGTGCAAGAGGATGAGCTGAACCCCAGACGTCCCTCAAGACACAGAGCAAATGGGCACGACTCGTGCACACGTCTCGTGTGCAGCGGCCGCGGCAGGTGGCTGTGCTCTGACGAGCTCGAGGCCCCGGGCACAGGGGAGCAGCCCTCTGGGGGTGGCTGGCACAATGGTGGGGATGGTCACGGGAGATGGGTGCGGGCAGAAGCCCATTCACCAGGACTCTCCCAACCCAAGCGGGTTCTCTGCAGCTGTTACAGCGGCTAGAGCTGCCGGACGTGCTCTCACCCGCCGGGAGGGGAGACTCCCTCCCAGGCCCGTGGCTCCCACGATTTCTGGAAGCTTCCAGAAATCGTTCTTAAACTGAGGATTGTGCGGTTCCTGGGACCTGGCTCTGAGCCTGGAAAAGGCAGAGAGCAAGGAGAGGGCGGGGCATCCTGCCTCGCGGCACGGCCGGGATGGGGCCCACACCGGTGTCTCATCCTCGTCCGCCCTGTGTCCAGCCACCAGCCCCGGGGGGCTTTGGCCCCTCTCGGCCCCTCCTGCACCTGGGGTCCGAGGCCCCAGAGGTCCCTGCCCGCACACAGCAGGTGTCAAGCCCCAAACCAGGCTCTGCGGGCGAGTCAGCACCGTCCTTGTCACCCCCACCTGTGCTCAGGGCGGGGGGACGGTCAGGATCCCTGAGCAGGGGAGCAGCCCACTCCTCCAGCCCCCAGCCGCAGGGGCTGCTGTGGCAGGAGGGGGCCGCACAAGGGGCTGCTTGTCTCAGCCCCTCCCCTGACGCCAGGTGGATCCAGGGCCTCGGACCCCCAGGGGCCTTCCCTGCTGACTGGGCATTTCCAGGGCCTTGGCCGTCCCATCCCACGTGTGGTGGGGCCCACGGCAGCTGCCCCTTACGGGCAGCCAGCGGTCACGGGTACTTGCTTGGTACCCCGCACAGGCGGTCAGCAGGACAGCATGGCCCCTGGGCGGCAGGTCCGGGCCCTGGGGCTTCCCCAGGCCGGCCCCAAAGATCCACCTGGCCCCACAGAGCGTGTTCCATGTTCTCCTCGAACAGCCACATAGAACGGCCGTGGCCAGGGGAGCGCCGGCCCACTCCTCGTCCGTCCAGAGGCCTCAGCTGGCCAGTGCGGCCCACCGGGCCTGAATCCGTGTGTCACCCCTTTGTGCAGAGCCCCTCAGTTTACCCATTTCTCCCAGCTCACTCTTTGGCCAGGACCGTCTCTGGCACGGCCCCCGCCCTCTCACCAGTGTTCCCACAGGGTCCAGACACTCCCAGGCCTGGCAAGCCTCTCACTACCCTGGCCCCAGCCCCTGGCCTTGAGGGTCTGGCTACCCCTCTTTCAGCCCGCCTCCTCCAAGAAGCCTTCCTAGGCTCCTCAGGGCCCTCCCAGCTCAGAGTTGCACCTGCCACTGACTCACGCTTCTGGGGTCTGCCAGCACCCCCCAAGCTGCCGGTTACGAACCACCTGTGTGTGACCCCCAGATTCATATGTTGAAGCTCTTACCCAAAGGGAATGGAATCAGGAGGGGGGGGTGAAGGGGTCGTGTGGGTGGGGCCCCCATAATGGGATTCAGGCCCCTGCAAGAAGAGACACCAGAACGCTTTCCTGTCCCACCGCGCGCAGCAAGGAGGCCCCAGCCGCAGCCGGACGCAGCCAGAACCAGGCCCTCCACAGAACCACCGCCTGAGGGGCTCACCTCCCACACGCCCCATCACCAGCGCCAGGTTCCAGGGGGTTATGCGCACCCTGGCCCTGCCCTGACAGCCACCAGCACCTGGCCACCTGCTCCCGGGGTCACACGGACGGTGACCTGGGTCTCCCCACCCTGCAAAGCCCCCTCAGTGGCCATCTGCGGCGGCCAACACCCGCAGCCTGGAAGGCAGAGGCGGCACAGAGAAGGCCCCAGCCCGGCTAGGGCTGCGTCTCACCCCGCCGGCCACTGGGGCCCAAACCCCGAATCCTGCCTCACCAACCTTCTCTGTCTGCTTTCCGCTCGACATCCGCTGGCACGGAGAGGCAGAGGGCACTGAGCCAAAGCCAGGGGGCCACTGGGGGCCAACCAGGGGCCGGTGGCCCGCCGCCGTGGCCACTCCCGGCCCCCAGCTAAGGGCCAGCTGTTACAGCTGCAGCTGCCGGAAGCGCTCACGGGAGTGAGCCAGTGACCAACCGGGGAGAGCGGCACAGGGTCCCCCAACAGAGGGCTGGGTACTCCGAGGAACCCTGACCACGGGCGGGAGCATCAAGGGGTCCGGCGTGGGTGCCCCCACCCGCGGCCCCCGCTGAGCCAGGCCCCGGCGGAAGAGGAGGGTCGGCCAAGCCGGTCCAGCCTGTGCTCCTGGAGTCCAGCCCCCAGCCTGCTCTCCCAGCGCTCCCGGCTCACACTGCCCTGGAGCTCCTCCAGCCGGGCCTCAGCCCAGGGTCAGGCACAGCAAAGGGACAGAAAGCCAGGAGCCTGGGAGAGGCCACACAGGGCACACACCACCCTGTTCCAGAACACGGCTCCACCAGGCCTGCAGCCAGAGGCCAGCCAGAGGCTCAGTCTATAGCTTCCCCTGCCGGGGGCTCCCTGACCTGCCCTCCAGGCCTAGGGGCCCCCGCGACGCCCTCCTGCAGACCCAGACGCGACGTCTGTCCACCTGACGGCCACACAGTGGGGCCACAGGCATCGGTGTTAAGGCTGCCCCACCGGAGGCCAGGGCTGGGCGACAGCCACCCCGAACCCAGGCCCAAGGGCAAGAAGAGGCTGAGCAGACGGGGCAGGCTGTCGTGGGAGGGCAGCAGGGTGACCCGGGTGTCGAGAATGACACTTGCAGGGGAGAAGAAGGAGGGGCACTTGCTGGGACCTGCTGGAACCCCGGCTGCCCCCGGATCTTGGGGTGAAGGCGGAGCCGGGGTAGACACGTGACTCTCAATGCAGGCCTGAGGTCCTGGTCTGTGGGTCCCCTCTAGGCCCAGGGTCTCCTGGCCTCCACCATCTGCCCAAGCAGCAGGCACCCAGGGGCTGGGCCTGACCCCCGGGGGAGCCACAGGAGGGGCGCCCTGCCCCCAGCCCCTCGGTCTTGCCCGATGCCAGGGGTCTAGACTGCCCCACTCTGCACCCGGCAGCAGGGCACCCGGGGCCGCACACACCAGCTCGCCACCGGCTGCTGGCCCACCACTCCCACAGGTAGTGCCAGCTCGCCAGACGGGGGCCCAGCTGCCACAAAGCCACCCCCTGGCTCCCACATGGAAATCTTTCCCTAACACACCCCGAAGCCATGGCTTTCAGTCCTTTGATGTAACAGGGATCGGGGGGCCAAGCGTTAGCGGGTGAAGCCGTACCCGCCCATCCCCAAAGAACGTCACACTGACAGGTGGGGCCCAGAGGGGTTGGCCGACCACTGTGCACTCGGGATCCTCTGGAAACCGGAGGCCAGCAAACCCAGGGTCTTGGGGGCTCCCTGCCTGGGACGAGAGCCAGGCCCCAAGCCTGGGCAGGAGCTTTCTGGAGCACCTGCCAACGGTGAATGCCAGTGTCCTCAGGCAGGCTCTCGATCCCAGGCCAAGGTCAGGTCAAGGCTGCTGGGATAGCCACTGCCTCAGGGCCAGCACCCACCCTCTCCACTGAGCCCTGAAGCTGGAGATGGTGGGCAGGGCCCCAGTGCCTAGACACTGGGGCTGGGGGCTGGTGCTAGGCCCGCCCGAGCTCCCTGCAACATGTCAGCCGGGCCTGGGTCCAAGGGTGCGGCTCAGGGCCCGGCCATGCAGACAGAGGACGAGGGCAGGGGGTCTGTGCCGGGCTGTGAGGCTGGACAATCACCCACTTGTTCAGCCCGCGGGCTCCGCTGCCCAAGGCTGGCCAGCAGGAGGGGCCTGTCACCCCCACGGTGGGGGAACAATGGCCGCACACACAGGCTTATCTCACACTGTTTGCTCAGCACACGCGAGCCTCCCGGAGCGGCACCAGTGTAGAGAAAGGGACATGGGGCCCACCGCCAAAGAGCTCACGCCCCACCGGGATGGAGCTGGACCCGGGCATGGGCAACGCTGGAGGCCAAGGGCCGTCCGCTAACCGTGCACACGCAGCGTGACCAGCCCTGCGGAGACGGGCACTGGAACGCACAGTAACATTTTCCAGGAAACTCAGAGTCTCACACGTACACACGTGCCCAGGCTTCTCTATTCCAGGCCGCGTGGGCAGCCCTGTCCCAGTCCCTGTGACCCCACCCCTGCTGGGGCCAAGCCTGAGCCCCTTGAGCTGCTGGGGGGCTGACACTGGGGACTCTAACATGGGGACCCCCGGCCTGCCACGAGCCCTGGCCCCTTCCCCAGGAGTGTGCGCGTGACCACAATTCCCCTGCCTCTGGTTCCATCCGTCCCTGCCCCCTGGTGCGTCCCGAGGCATGGGCACCCTCCAGACCATGGGGCACCTGGACACGTGGAGGACAGGAGGGGTCGAGGCACTGCTGGGAGACAGGACAGCATGCTCTGTGCAGGGTGTTGAGTGGAGAGATGGAAAGAGGGGCAGTCAGCGGGGAGGCAACGAGTAGCCTGTGCCAAGGCCCTGTGGTCGGGTGCCTGCTGGGAGTTCTGGGGGGGGACACCACTGGCAGGTAAAGCAGTTGGGGGACCAGCAAGGGTGTGGGCAGAAAACAGGGCCTGGGGCTCCCCCAGCCCTGGCCTCAGGGGACGTGAGGGGCACAGCCTCAGCCGCCCACCTTAGGAGCTGGTTTAATCGGTGGGAGAGGACCCCAGCAGCCCAAGGACATTTTCTCAGCGGGGTTCTGGGCCTCTCTCCTCATCCTGCTTGCTCCAAGGCCTGACACGTCTCCTCCCCACTGCCCCCCAACCTGGGCGCCACCCACCCAGGACCCTGGCCAGGACTGAGGTTCAAGGAGGGCCCATCCCACTCCCACGCATAGTTCAGAGCTTCGGGAGCCCCCCGATGAGAGAGTGAGCTCTCCAAGGTCAGGGAGAACACGCAGAGGCCCTCTGGCCTGTGGACCGAGAGCCCAGGCTGTGTCCCCTGGCCCTCGCCGCCGTGACCTTAGCCAGGGGTGCCAGAGCATCCAAGACAGCGTCTCAGAACTGTGCCCTCCCCACCCACTCCTGCTTCCAGTGAAGCAGGGGACAGGAGCACCGAGCGTGCCTGGGGACCTCCCATCCGCCTGGCCAGGGCTGGCCGCCCACTACGTACTGTTCTTTGTCCAAACAATGTTCTATCAAAACTAAAGTTTACAGGGCGCTTGCGTGGCTCAGTGGGTTAAGCCTCCACCTTCGGCTCAGGTCATGATCTCAGGGTCCTGGGATCGAGCCCCGCATCGGGCTCTCTGCTCAGCGGGGAGCCTGCTTCCCCCTCTGACTTCTCCCCTCTCATGCTCTCTCCCTCAAATAAATAAACAATGTTTAAAAAAAAAAAAACCTAAAGTTTATTTAAGGTAAACACAGGGCATCTACTGTTCTCTGTGGCTGGGGCTCTGGTGGGGGAGGGGGTCTGTGAGGCGGGGTGCAGCCTTCCCAGCCCGGGGGGTCCTCAGGGGCAGGAGCCTGGAGTTCCTGCACCCCAAGTCTCCATGGGGCCAGAACCTCAGGAAACGGGGAAACCCTGGACCAGGGCCCCAAACTCCCACACGGGGTCCCACAGAGGCTCCCACTTAGGACCAACCTGCCCTAGAGTCACCAGACCCACATCTGCTCCCCACCTGCAAGAGGGTCCCACAAGATCTGAGACACTCACACCTGCTGACCTCATCTCACTCTGACCGTAACCCTCCCCGATCGCGACCTTCTTCCTGACCTCACCGTGACCATGATCTTGACCTTTGCCCTGGTCTCATCCTGGGTCTCACCTGACCCCTCATGATGCTGGCCTGTGTCCTGCCCACTCCCCGAGATGCTGTCCCCCAGGAACCCTATCCTTCTCCCAGGGGATGGCAGGCACACCCCTGCTCCCCCACCTGGGAGGTCGGCGCCCTGAGGCTGGCACCCAGCCTCCACAGAGAGGCCCTCCCAGACAGGACCCCCAGCCCCCCTGGCCACTGCATCCCTCTCCTGTGCCCACGAGCAGCTCAGAGCCCTGAAGGTCAGAAAACAGTACTGGGGGGCGCTTCTGGGTACAGCGTGACTCTCAACGCTCCCAGCCAGCCCTGCACTTGGCCGTACCGTCAACCTCATCCTGGGACCTCACCCCCAGGGGCACTCTGCATTGGCTTCACCTCTCGGGGAGTCATCCCATGGGGGTGTTCCTCCTCCAAGTGGGGTAGGGCCCAGCATGCGGGCAC
This sequence comes from Mellivora capensis, assembly GCA_004024625.1. NCBI lineage: Eukaryota > Metazoa > Chordata > Mammalia > Carnivora > Mustelidae > Mellivora > Mellivora capensis. The sequence goes on from PISX010006299.1 coordinate 85,373, forward strand.
CTTTGGGAGCCCTAGGGTCTGAGTGAGGGTAGAGCTCACCCCAGGAGCTGTCCCAGCACCCTGGGCTCCCCCCACAGGGGCAGAGGGGGTGCCCAGGGGCCTCACCCACATGCCCTGGACAAATGCCCCTCGGCCCCAAGCTGTGGCGGACACGCCCACACAGATCTTCTGGAACCGCCCCAGGACGGCCCCGGCCCCGGCCAGCCTAGAGCAAACGCAGGACATGTCTGCAGGGCTCCTGAGGGCCTGTGCCAGCCGCTGCCCGGAGGCCCGTGATGATGCGGCAACTGCCCCCCGAGGACCTTTCCAAAGGCCAAGTCCTGATAACACGGAGCCCAAGATCCTGCTTGGCACCAGTGCACCCCATGGGTGCGGCCAGGGCCGGGCCTGCAGCCCCTACATAAGGCGTCCAGGGCCGGCCTCTCTGGCCAGTGGAGCTCACACAAGCCCGCCCATTGTCCCGCTGCGGCAGAGGCCAGGGCCAGCGGTGGCCTCTCTTCCCCACCGCCATGCTCGGGGCCAGGCTGCTGCTGCTCTTGTCCTATGGGGCCTTGCTCGGCACCGGTGAGTGGGGGCCGCCAGGGCCGGGCCTGCAGGCCGCTCTAGGGTGGACGGGAGCCCTCAGAGGGTCCCTTGTTGCCTCATAGGCTGGGCCGCAGTCAGGCTGGCCTCCAGGCAGCTGATGGACAACAGGCCCCTCCCTGCCCTGTAGCCATCCCACATGGCCAAGGCCGGGGTCTCTAAGCCCAGCCCAGCCCAGCCTGTGCCCAGGCTGCCACTTACCCCCGCCCTGGGCATAGTGGCCAGGGAGGAACGGTGCTGGGCTGTGGCGGGCAGGCATTCCTCGGGGATAGACAGTTCCCTCAGCGACAGCGAGTGTGTGGGCCAGGGGCGTGCTGGGGGCCCAGCACCCAGAGCCCACTGTGTCCCTCTCCCCACTGGGCCCTGGGCCCTGGGCCCTGGGAGGGCTGTAGGATGGATGGGGCAAGGCAGGGGCCGCACGGGCTCTGGGCCTCACTTTCCCCATCTGTAACAGTGGAGGAAAGCTGCCCCCTCACGTGGCTACCATAGGGTTAAACAAAAGGGCCGAAGGGAACACATGTGGGTGCCCAGGACCCCCACTGTTTTAAGAGGCTCAGAAGGGCCTGCCCCTCCCAGAGCCCACCCGGTCTTGCCCACCAGGCCCACGGAGCAGCTTCCCCACTCTCCTCCCCGTCCCCTCAACCCCCTGGTCCCTTCTGCTAACCACCCCAGGCCCCATGCATCCCCAAGCACAGGAGGCAGCCAGCCCCGAGGGGTCCCACGGTGGGCCAGGGAATAGCCCCTCCTCGCTGACGGCAGGCACCAAGCCCTCTGCGTCTTCTCTATTCTGCCCGAGAGCCCAGCAGGACGTGTCTCTCCTGTCTCCACAATGCTTCCCCACTGCCCCCTCCTCGGTGGCCCCAGAGCCTTGGCCCCCAAGCCTGCTCCCCGGCCTGGACCCAACCACTGGGGCTGGGCTATGAACGCCTGAGCCGAGTGGGTTTCCCCTGGACCCGCCCCACCCCTACCCTCCCATGAAGCCTGTGGCTCTGAGCACTCAGGACTTGGGCCGGGCCTGGGCCCATCCCTCTGAGACCTGGACCCAGAAGCAGGACAAGAAGGGAGGCCCCTGGAAGCCCGCCAGGGTGGGGTACGGGTGTGGCGAGGGGCTGCAGCATGGCTGGGCCGTGGGGGTCCAGCTGTACCTGCGGCGGAGGGGGATGGCTGGAGTCCGGCCACGTGTCCGCCAGCACCCTTTGAGGACCAGCAGGCTCTGCCCCCTGAACCAGAGGCTCGGAAAGCATGAATTCAGACGCAAGAGCCCCAGGGAGCCTGGAGCTTGAGGCAGGTGGGGGGCAGGGCCCGCCGGGCAGGGCAGACAGGGCAGCCAAGTGCGCAGTGGGAACAGCACGAGCTCCGGCGGTTCGCCGGCCTGTCCCGGGGCTGGGAAGGGCTGGAGGAGGGGACCAGCCCACCTTGCAGGCCCCATGGGGCCAGGGCAGGACTCCGCGCTTGTCCTGACATTCCGAGTGGGAGGTACACAGAGTCCCTTGGCCGGTCCCCGGAGCGCTGCCGCCGGCAGGGGTCGGGCAGGGGCCAGCAGCATTCCGACGGCCAGAGATGCACAAGTGTGAGAATGGCGCCCAGAGAGCTGGCAGAGGAGCCACTGCAAGTGGGGCCCGAGCAGTGAGCCACTGGGGGGCGGGTGGTGGAGGCGCTGGAAGTGTCCTAGGGGTGGGTCGTGAGCTGAGGACGGGCAGAGACAGGGACCCACGTGGTGGACACCACGGAGGGAGGGGGCCCAGGGGCAAGTGTCACTGGCCCACTGGAAGCCTGTGGGCCCCCTGTCCCACCTGGGGACCCCCCTTGACAGCCGGCTATTTTCCCTGTTCCCTGACATCACCCAGAGACCCACAAACACCGCCGAGCAGAGTGGGGGAGCGGGCAGGGTCAGGACCCCCGAGGGCCGGGTGGGAGTCATAGCAGAATTGGGGGCCCCGCGCAGGTCTGCAGGATGGGAGCGCCAGGACCACAGTGAGGCCGGGAGGAGGGGTAAGGAGGCCGTGACCCACAGGCGAGACCTCCCCTCTCCAGCCGCCCTCGAGTCACCAGTGAGATCATGATTCTGCCCCTGTAGTCACAGGACTGATGTCGCCATTTCTCCGGCAACGGTCATCTCGCTCCCAGGATTGTCTAGGAAGGAGCAACAGGAAAACAGCCACTTTCAGAGCCCGATAGAGGGAGATGTCCACTGGGGAGGCTCAGACCTCACCCTGGGAACTCGGGGGGGGGGGGGTGCAGCCAGACAGCCGCACGCCAACCCCAGCCCTGTGCTGTCAGGTGGCCGCACACCTTTCCCCAGGTCTCCCATGGCCTCTTGCTCAAAGCCCACCAGGCCCCTCCCTGGGCAGGGCCCCTCCCACCTGCGGTCCACAAGAACCACAGACCCCTGGAGCCGGGCTGTCGAGGCTGCCGGTCTGCCCTACATGGGCGGGGGGCAAGGGGCAGGAGGGGCCGCTCTGTGTCACACCCAGTTGTACTTGGGCAGGCGGAGTAGCAGGCGCAGCGAGGCCGGGACTCCTCCTCCAACTCCACCCAGAGGACTGGCCGATGGGGACACAGAGGACCGCCCTCTCCCCCCGCCGCCCAGGGGCCTCTCCACCCCTCCAACACCAGCGACTGCTGTCCCCTCCCCCTCAGGCCCCACGCCCTGCCATTCTGGGCTGGCAGATGGGCCCAGCTCGTGACCATGTGAGCCGCTGAACCCAGCCAGTGAGAGGGCGAAAGGAGCGCAGCCAGAGCCGGATCAGCCCCATGGCCAACGCTGCCCTCCCCACCCCTTTGCTCTGGGCCCACATACTGCACACCGAGGGCAGTGCCGAGGCAGGCGGCCCCAGCGCTGACCACAGTCCCTGTCCACACAGGTCTAAACAAAACGTCCTCTGTGCACCCAGACCTCCGGAGGCTGCAGGACTCCCCACCCACAGGTGAGGGCCACAGGCAGCCTCCCGTTCTCCAGAGTCACCCAGAGCCCCTGCGCCGTGGCCCTACCACGGAGTGGCCATGGCTGGGGCTATCCATGAGGCAACTCCAGCAACTCCAGCGGCCCCTCGCCCAGAAGGAAAACTAGCTGGGCTTCCCAGAGGGTGGGGGGCCCTGGGCGGGAGCCGAGCTGCCAGAGGCATCCCACAGACCCCAGGCAGGACAGCGGCTGAGCCCCTGTAAGGCCTGGGGGTGGGGAGCAGACCCCGTCTGCAGCAGGGCTTGCCCTAGGGGAAGGGGCTCTTTCCTGCCCAATCCGGAGTGCCTGGAACTTGGGAAACCAGCATGGACTCCCCAGGTCGTGGGGTGAGGGCTCCCACACCTGCCCCACCAGCCGGTGGGGGCGGGGGGGACACAGAGCTCCAAGACTCTGTCCGCTATCTCCACAGCTCCAGACAAGGGCTGGTGCTCCACCTGGGGGGCCGGCCACTTCTCCACTTTCGACGGCCACTTGTATGACTTCCTGGGGACCTGTAACTACGTCTTTGCGGCCACCTGCAAGGACGCGTCACCCACCTTCAGTGTGCAGCTACGGCGTGGGCCCAGCGGGAACATCTCCCGGATCATTGTGGAGCTGGGGGCCTCCGTGGTCACCGTGCAGAAGGCGGTCATCTCCGTGAAGGATGTGGGGTAGGCCACGTGGCTGGGCTGGGAGGCTGGGAGCCAAGGGGGTGACCCCTGACCACTGTGCCCCCGCAGGGTCGTCAGCCTGCCCTACACCAGCACCGGGCTCCAGATCACACCATTCGGCCAGAGCGTGCAGCTGGTGGCCAAGCAGCTCGAGCTGGAGCTGGTGGTCACGTGGGGCCCAGGCAGTCACCTGCTGGTGAGGACGCCGGCCGTAGGGGGGGCTGGGGTCCCAAGTCCAGCAGTGAGCCTGGGCTCTGTCGGTGGCTCTGGGCCCGCCCCCTTGCTGGGCGAGGGTCCTGGGGCGCCCTGACAGCAGTGCCCGCCTGCCGCAGGTGCTGGTAGAGAAGCGGCACATGGGCAAGCTGTGCGGTCTCTGCGGGGACTTCAATGGCAAGCGGACCGACGAGTTCCTGAGCGAGGAAGGTAGGTGGGGGCCGGGCCCAGAGCCTCTGTGGCCCGGACCGCGGTGCTGACCCTACCCAACCCCCTCCGCAGGCAAACCGCTGGAACCGCACACATATGCCGCCCTCCAGACGCTGGATGACCCCAACGAGATCTGCACCTACACGCCCATCACCAGGCCCCGGGCCCCACAGGCAGAGCACGTGCGTCAGGCCGGAGCCCTTGAGCCACGGGGGCGGGGGGTGGGGGGGTGCTGGCCCCCAGGGTGGGACAGGGTCTCCGGCTGGTGTGGGAGATGGCCCCGACCCCCCATGACCCCGCGTGGTCCTCTGGCCAGGCCCAGACTTGCGCCCAGCTGCTGACCCAGGTGGCCCCCGAGTGCAGTGTACCCAAGGAGCCTTTCGTGCTGAGCTGCCAGGCGGACGTGGCCGAGTGTGCGCTGCGGGGCCGGCGGGACTGTGCCTGCGCCTCGCTCTCCGAGTACTCGCGCCGCTGCAGCATGGCCGGCCAGCCCGTCAGTCGCTGGCGGCGCCCCGGCCTCTGCTGTGAGTCCTGAGGAAGGCAGTGGGGAGGGCCGGGAACCTTGCCGGGGAGCTGGAAGGAGACTGGGGAGGGGGCGGGGCAGGGGGCAGGGGGCGCTGCCCCCCCCCAGGCCCTGTGTCAGAGCCCCTGTGTGCCTGCAGCCGTGGGCCCGTGCCCGGCCAACCAGGTGTACCAGGAGTGTGGCGGGACCTGCGTCAGGACCTGCTCCAACCCACGGCCCACCTGCTCCAGCTTCTGCACCTTCGGCTGCTTCTGTCCCGAAGGTCAGGGCACCTGCGGCCGCGAGACCCCTCGGAACTCACCTAGAGACAGGGGAGCCCCCGACCCAACTCCAACATGTCAGAGCCAGGCCCGACTCGCCCCAGGGGAGGGAAGGGCTCGCCCCCCACCCCACAGGCCCTGCGGGCAGGGCAGGGAGACAGGTAGCCCTGGAAGACCTGGTACTTGACCCAACTAGGGGCCGTGCGTGGGTCTGGGCACGGTGGCTCAGGGGCGTGGAGCTGCAAGTGCAGGGGGGCGGTGGAAGGGCACCAAGCCACGGGCCCAGGAAACCCATGTCCTACAGGTATGGTTCTGGACGACGTCTCCAAAAAGCACACCTGCGTGCCGGTTGCCCAGTGCCCCTGCGCGCTCCACGGCGCGGCCCACGCCCCCGGGGAAGTGGTGACGGCCGCCTGCCAGACGTGGTAAGGGCAAAGGCAGGAGGGAGCGAGGGGTCACAGTGGGGTCCTGAGGCAGCCTCGGCCCAGCAGCGTCTGGGGGTGCCACCTGGGTAAGCCAGTCCCTGCCTGCAGCCGCTGCTCCCTGGGCCACTGGGTGTGCACAGAGCGGCCCTGTCCCCGGCGCTGCTCCCTGGAAGGCGGCTCCTTCGTCACCACATTCGATGCTCGGCCGTACCGCTTCCACGGCGCCTGCACCTACATCCTCCTCCAGGTAGGACACACGGCGCCTGGGAGGCAGGGGGAGGTCACGAGAAGCACCCCCAGACCCTGGACTAAGCCTCACCCCCCGCCCCCAGAGCCCGCAGCTCCCTGATGGAGGCTCCCTCGTGGCCTCGTACGACAAGTCTGGATACTCTCACTCGGAGACCGCCCTAGCTGCCGTCATCTACGTGTCCAGAGAAGTGAGGCCGCCCCGCCGCGCAGCCGCGGGCCCCTCCCCACCGTGTCTCCCTGGGCCAGCCGGAGGGGAGGCCCCCGCCCCGTTCCCAGCACTCCTGTGACTCAGGCCACCCTCTCTCTAGGACAAAATCGTGATTTCTCGGGACGAGGTCCTCACCAACAACAGGAACACCAAGTGGCTACCGTACAAGACTCGTACGTCCTCAGCCCCTGCCCAGCACCTAGGACCTCACTGGCCCGGGCCCCAAAGCAGCCTGCTTCCTAAGCCCCTCTCCCCACAGGCAACATCACAGTCTTCAGGCAGACGTCCACCCACCTCCAGATGACCACAACCTTCGGGCTGGAGCTCGTGGTGCAGCTGAGGCCCGTGTTCCAGGCGTATGTCACTGTTGGGCCCCAGTTCAGAGGCCAGACCAGAGGTGAGCCCCTCCTCGTCCTGCCCAGTGTGGCCACAGCACAGAAAGAGCCCAACAGAGTCCTTCACATCCAGCACTCATGACCACAGGCTGGCCCTCGTAGGGCCAATGACAGCTTCATGTCCCGGGCATGGTGACAGGAAGACAGGGGCTTTGGAGTACAGGGTGGGGCAGGAGCGCAGGCTGGCCCCCCTCACGGCCCGGCCGGTGCAGGGCTCTGTGGCACCTTCAATGGGGACACGACGGATGACTTCATGACCAGCATGGGCATCGTGGAGGGCACCGCCCCGCTCTTCGTGGACTCTTGGCGGACGGGGAACTGCCCAGCCTCGCTGGAGCGCGAGATAGACCCCTGCTCCATGAGCCAGCTCAACAGTGAGTGCTGGGCCCTGGGAGGCCTGTGGGTGGGCATGAGGCCCAGGCCAGGCAAGTGAGACACCCATGCCTCCCCCGTCCCCCAGAGGTGTGTGCAGAGACCCACTGCTCGGTGCTGGTGAGGGACGGCACCGTGTTCCAGAGCTGCCACGCCACAGTGAACCCCAGGCCCTTCTACAAGGTGGGCAGGGCCCGCGGGCCAGTGGGGACACCAGGGGGCGGGCAGCGGGGGCTGGGGGGACTGGACTACCATGCTGTGTCCATCGCAGAGGTGCGTGTACCAGGCCTGCAACTACGAGGAGACCCTCCCCCACGTGTGCGCCGCCCTGAGTGACTACGCCCGCGCGTGTGCCACACACGGCACCCTCCTGCGGGGCTGGCGGAACAGCGTGAACTGCAGTGCGTGCCGGAGGGTGCGGGAGGGGGTGGGAGGGTGCGGACAGACACCCACCCAGTCCCACCCAGCACCCCGAGGGCCTGACCCCCAGCGCCCCCCACAGCCACCCCCTGCACGGGCAACCAGACATTCGGCGACGACATCCGGGCCTGCGGCCGCACATGCCCGTCCCTGTCTGACCACGCGGCCGAGTGCCACCCAAGCGCTGTGCCCGTGGACGGCTGTGCCTGCCCCGAAGGCACCTACCTCAACCACGAGGCCCAGTGCGTGCGCAAGGCCCAGTGCCCCTGCCTCCTGGACGGCAGCAGGCTCATCCCGGCTGACCAGTCCGCCATGGTCCACGGTGCCATCTGGTGAGCGTGGGGCTCCCCGGGGGGCCGGCCCCCCTGCCTGCAGCCCCCAGCCCGTGGCTGGCACGCTCACACGGCCCCCCTCTTGCAGCTACTGTGTCAACGGCAGGCTGAGCTGCCCCGGGCGCCCACAACTGCTCTTGGGTATGTAGCTGCCCTGAGGCCGGGAGCCTGGACTGCCCGGTGCGGTGGTCCCTCCGAGCCCCTCACCCCAGCTCTGCCCCCTGCAGCTACCTGCTCGGCCCCCAAGACCTTCCAGTCCTGTGACGAGTCATCGGAGAGAACATTTGGGGCAGCCTGTGCCCCCACATGTCAGAGGCTGGCCACCGGCACCCCCTGCGTAAGGCCTGGGCTGAGTGAGGCACATGGCGCTTCCCAGAGGGCGCTCCCCGCTAGGTGGGATGGCCGGTTGGTCGTGGAGGCCACCCCCAGGGCCTCTCCCCGGAGAGCAGATTTTCACAAACTCCCCAAGGAGGCTGGGACCCGCTGTCCCACTGTCCCCATCGCCCTGCGATGAGGGTGGCTGGTGCCCAAACGGGGCTGAGAGGGTCAGGAGGGGCTCTGGTGGCCAGGAGCTGGAGGGGGCGTGTGCTTATGTCAGGGGGCCCCTGAGGACTGTGGGCCAAGACCCCGCCACTTGGAGAGGGGACACAACAGCTCAGGAGTGACACAGAGGCACCAGAACGTGCCTCACGGGCCCGCTAAGAGCGAGGCCTGGAGCAGGGGACACACAGGGAACGGAGAGGGAGGAGCCCTAAGGGCCTCAGAGGGGCCCAGGGCAAGGGCAACAGTCGGCAAAGCCACCGTCCCAGGACCGCTGGCACCCTCCCTGCAGGTACCCACCAAGTGTGAGCCTGGCTGCGTCTGCGCCAAGGGGCTCTACGAGAATGCCACCGGGCAGTGCGTACCCCCTGAGGAATGTCCGTGCGAGTTTGCGGGGGTCTCCTACCCCCGGGGCGCAGAGCTCCACACCGACTGTAAGACGTGGTAAGCCACACCTGCCCAGAGCCCCTGGTGGCCTGGGCCTGTCCCTTGGGCCCCCGCCCCCACAGCAAGGCCAGGGCCCAATGGGAATGCATGCGCAGCCACCGACAGCCCCCCTCCGTCCGCAGCACCTGCTCCGGGGGCCGGTGGACGTGCCGGCAGAGCGCCCGCTGCTCCTCTACCTGCACACTCTACGGGGAGGGCCACGTGGTCACCTTCGACGGCCAGCGCTTCCTGTTTGACGGCAGCTGCGGGTACATCCTGGCCACGGTAAGGCCCGCCCAGGCCGTGGGGGCAGGGGCCCAGAGGCCAGCAGGTGGGGCCCTCCTCAGCGCCCGTGTCCCCACAGGACGGCTGCGGGGCCAACCACTCGCAGCCCAGCTTCACGGTCCTGACGGAGAATGTTGTGTGTGGGAAGTCGGGCGTCACCTGCTCCCGGGCCATCAAGATCTTCCTGGGGGTGAGTGGGCCGGGCACCCCAGCCCCCAGAGCCCCACGTCCCAGCCTCTTGGTGCCCCCGGATCACCTGTCCGCAGGGCAGGCGGCAGTGTCTCCTGGGGCTGGACAGCTGTGCGAAGGGAAGGGCTTCTCCCAGAAGCCTCGCCTCAGCCCTTGGTGTAGTTTCCACCATGTTCTGGAACATTCCGCCAACCCCAGTTTCTAGAGGACAGGCGCCCAGCAGAGAGCCGGCCCAGGCAGGCCCAGCCCACGTGCTCCCTTAACAGTTGGGGTCCGCCTGCCTCAGAGAACTCGGGCAGGGGACGCAGAGCCTGGGCGCCAGGCAGCCGCGTGACAGCCCCGCCCCACAGGGTCTGTCGGTCGTGCTGGCGGACAGGAACTACACGGTCCGCGGGGAAGACCCGCACGTGCGGCTGCGGGTGGGCACCAGCCCCCTGAACCTGGTGCTGCACGTCGCCGTCGGCAGCAGCTACAACCTGACCCTCGTCTGGAACAAGCGCATGACCGTCTCCATCAGCATCACGCGTGGCAGCCAGGTACCGGCACCGCCCTGGGGCCCGGGTCCACCCACAGGCAGGGGCAGCGCCCGGCCTGACGCCAGCCCCCCACAGGGTGCCCTGTGCGGCCTGTGCGGCAACTACAACGGGAACATGAAAGACGACTTCGAGACGCGCAGCAACTACGTGGCGTCCAGCGAACTGGAATTTGTGAATTCGTGGAAGGACAGCCCGCTGTGCGGGGACGCCGACCTCGCGCTGGACCCCTGCAGCCTCAACGCCTTCCGCCGCAGCTGGGCGACGCGCAAGTGCAGCATCATCAACGGCCCCACCTTCGCGGCCTGCCACAGCCAGGTGTGCCCGGCCCCCGCTCCCGGCTCCCGGCCCCCGGCTCCCGGCACCGGGCGCGGGCGGCACTGACAGCCGGCTCTCGCAGGTGTACCACCTGCCCTACTATGAAGCCTGTGTGCGAGACGCGTGTGGCTGCGACACCAGCGGCGACTGTGAGTGCCTGTGTGACGCGGTGGCCGCCTACGCCAAGGCCTGCCTGGACAAAGGCGTGTGTGTGGACTGGAGGACCCCAGACTTCTGCCGTGAGTGCCCCCGCCCCTGTCCGCAGGGCCACACACTCTGGGCAGGCACGGGTGCGGGTTCAGACCCCCTGACCCGCGCGCCAAGGGCCTGACGGGAGCCCCTTCTCCCAGCCGTCTACTGTGACTTCTACAACACGCACACTCCGGGGGACAACGGGCACCCGTACGACCAGGAGACCAACTGCACGTGGCACTACCAGCCATGCCTCTGCCCCGAGTACCCACAGAGCCTCCCGGACACCAACACCGAAGGTACGGGCCAAGCAGGGAGCTCCTGCGTCCAGGCTTCCAGCACGGGCGGGGGCTGGGGGTGGACAGAGAGGGGAGGGACCAGGCCCGGGCAACGGGGCGTCCCCGTCCCCTTCACCTTCTGGACCCCTCCTCTCCAGGCTGCTACAACTGTTCCCAGCACGAGTACTTCGACCACAGCACGGGGACCTGCGTTCCTTGCAGTAAGCTCCACGGCTACCCAGCCCCCACACCCACCAGCCTCCAGAGGGAGCTGCCGGCCCACACACACTTCCAGACTCCTTCCTGGCAGCCCCCTCCGCAGGGCTGTGCCCTGCGGTGCGGAGCCTCCCAGGAACCCCGGCAACCTGGGCCAGGGCAGCAGAAACAGGAAAGGCAACAGCCTCCACTCTCCGCCCCAGTCGCTAGCCACAGGGCAGAACACCCCCCCTGCCCCAGCCGGCTGGGGTGTGTGGGCACACAACCTGCTGGGGACTCAGCACCTGGTCACCTGGGTCGCTGCCTGATGGGGGAACGGGACAGGGAAAAAGATGGGGATGGAGACCAGGAACAGGGGCCCAGGCCCCCCCCGGCAGCTCCATCCCCCGGGGTCCTCAGAAGGGCGAGGGGGCAGCGCTCCTGACTGCCCCTCTCCTTGCAGTGCCGCCGCCCACCACGCCGAGGCCCAGCACAGGTGATTGCACACACTAGGTGCCAAGGTGAAGCAGGCCTACGCCAGCTCTGCCCTGGCTCGGCGGGACAGCCCCCGGCCAGCCCAGGCTGCGTCTCTCGGGCACTGCGGTGCCCAGGGTCCTGGCCACCGACACTGCCATCCCTGCGGCCCCAGACCACGGGTGTGGGACGGGGAAGGGACTGAGCCTGGGCCGCCCCTGGGGCCGCTCTGCATGGAGGGAGCAGCAGGTACTCCCCCCAGAAGTCAGAGGGGAGGGGCCCGCAGTAGCCCCCAGCCCCGGGCAGCAGGGGGACAGCAGGTTTGACAGGGGGCTTAGATGAGGGCTGGGGGACGGGGCCCCACACCTCCCCACAACAGAACATGCCACTGAGCTCATTCGTACACACAGAGCCCCCTGTGCTTCGGACTGGGGCTTGGTTTCCATGAAAGCCTTTTTCTGAGGATAACTGGTCACAGAACGGGACCGTTCTTTGCTGCCTGATACTAGTGAGAGAAAACACGCAGGACAGGGCACCTAGAGAATCCCCGAGACCCCGCCCTGTCCCACCCAGCAGAACCCCTTCCAGCAGCCCAGAAACCACAGGGGAATAAGTCATCCATTCTATTACCAAGGGTGGGTGGACAGAGATGCAGTGGCCCATGAGCACAGGGTCCCGGAAAACAGCAGCGAGGCCACTTGAGCCAGGGTGGCCAGGGGGGTCATCAGGGGCAGCCACAACCCTCCCACAGCATATAGCCGTGGGGGGGGGCAGGGAGCCCAGGTCCAGCGGGAACGTGCACGGGCCCTGGAGGAATGTTCTGAGCACTGCTCCCTACAGAGTCACCTCGAACCATCCCTGCCATCACCATACGGCCCACATCGGCACCAGCCCCAACGGCCACTCTCAAGTCCACAGTAACAGGACCAACGGTGACACGGGCCACAACGAAGTCCACAGGATCCACGCTCAGCTCAGTGACGCGATCGACAGCTCAGTCCACAGAGCACAGCACAGCTTTCCCACAGACCCCAGAAACTTCAGAGACCTCTACACTACCCCCACCAAGTAAGCCCACCCACATGCCTGTCCCCAAAAAGGGGCAGAAGCACATATGCCTGGAAAGCACAAAAGCTGTAGGGGTCGGCATGGCGCTGCATGGGTCACGATGGCCCAAAAGGTGGGGTGCACCGCAGACCCACAACCCCCGCTCACGGCACCACCTACACGCCACCCAACTTCTCCACGGCCATAACGCCACAGCCCCGACCCACCACAACCACCCCAACCCAAGTGACCACAGACCCAAGGCCATACCACGGCTCACGATGCACCTAGAGCACACCCCCCACACCCTCCGAGAGGCAACACACCCCAGTCTTCCCAGAGCATTCAGAGAAACACGCGTCCCAAGACAACACGGGGACGTTAAGGGGGACATGCCCAACCCAATCCAAAGAAAGAACCTGCGAGTACGAAAAGGCACAGGTGCCAACTGAGGGCCACAGGGAAGGGACACCAATTAGTACTTCACAACTATGCTGCAAAGAAGTAACAAAACAGCAAAAAAAGGCACGTAGAATGCATGAACAGACACACTCAGAAACCCCGGGCCGCACCACCGTCCACGACATCCTGGGAGAGGAGGGGGATAGGCAGGCGCAGCTCGCCGACGGCTCGGAAGCAACAGGACTGACTGACAAATAATGTCTCCACAGCAGCCTCGACGCCCACGGGGACCCCAGCCACTCATGACACGGGACAGACACAGCAAGCAGGAGCAACGTCGTCCCCGGAGAGCGCCAGCGGCTCCCACAGCACACACCGCTCGACACACACGGCCCCCAAGACCACCCAAAAACAAACCACGCCCAGCGGGCCACAGGCGCCTCTCTCATCTCACTCCACGCACACGGCCCCTGTCCCCAACACCACCCACATGACAGGTCCCCCTTCGGGCACTTCCTTCAGGACGACCACAGCCTTACCCACCCCAGTGTCCCCTGAGACCACTCTCTCCACCCACGCTGCCCCCTCTACCACGTCCTCCGTGACTCCCACTACCCACGGACTCATCTCCCCAACGCCCCCGGGGACCCCTACTTCCCCCTCGACGGTCAGACCCACGGGCTCCTCGTCTCCGTCTACTCACGTCCCCATCACAGGGACACAGCCCACGCACACGACCCCGCCACTCACTCGGACCACGCACACCCCGAACTCCGTCAGCACAGCCAAAACATCCACGTCCAGGGAGACCTACCCTTCTGCACCCATCCACCATTCAACCTCATCCGCTTCCAAGCCCACCGTCTCCCACCAACCACCAGCC
>PISX010006300.1:0-63688 GCA_004024625.1 Mellivora capensis
CATTTTGTGTTACAGACTTCTTGTCCCGAGCTGCTTTCAGGATTTTCTCTTTATCACTAAGACTTGTAAGTTTTACTATTAGATGATGTAGTGTGGACCTATTTTTATTGATTTTGAGGGGGATTCTCTGTGTCTCCTGGATTTTGATGCTTGTTCCCTTTGCCATATTAGGAAAACTCTCTACTATAATTCACTCCAGTATATCTTCTGCCCCCCTCTCTCTTTCTTCTTCTTCTGGAATCCCAATTATTCTAATATTGTTTCATCTTATGGTATCACTTATCTCTCGAATTCTCCCCTTGTGGTCCAGTAGTTGTTTGTCTCTCTTTTGTTCACCTTCTTTATTCTCCATCATTTGGTCTTCTATATCACTAATTCTCTCTTTTGCCTCATTTATCCTAGCAGTAAGAGCCTTCATTTTTTATTGTTCCTTATTAATAGATTTTTTTATTTCAGCTTGGTTAGATTTTAGTTCTTTTATTTCTCCAGAAAGGGTGTTTATATCTCCTGAAAGGGCTTTTATTTCTCCAGACAGAATTTCTCTAATATCATCCATGTCTTTTTCAAGCCCAGCTAGCACCTTGAAAATTGTCATTCTGAACTCTAGATAGGACATATTACCAATGTCTTTGTTGACTAAGTCCCTAGCCCTCGGTATTGCCTCTTGTTCTTTTTTTTTGTGGTGGGTTTTTCCGCCTTGTCATTTTATCCAGATAAGAATATATGAACAACAGAATAAAATACTAAAAGGGTGGCAAAGACCCCACAAAAATGTAAGCTAACCAAATCAGAGGAGACCCCAAATCGCGGGGAGAAGAAAAGAGGTAAAAGAAATTTTAAAAAATTAATATATATATATTAGACTGGTGAATAGAACAGAGCCACCCACTTGATTTTGTATTTTCTTTTTTTTTTGTATTTTCTTCTCTTAGAAGAAACTATCTCCCAAAATTTTAAAGAAAGAAAAACTTATATATACATACAAAAATAAGGGTAAACATGATGAAGGGATGGAATATGACTGTAAAGATGAAAATTAAAAAAAATTCTAAAATGGAATTGGTAAGATAAGTTGGTTGGAAAAAGAAAGAAAAAAAAGTGGAGAGAATTTGCTCAGGCTGGAGGCTAAAACAAAGCCTTGTTGTAGATATAGGGTATATTTTGATCTTTTAGAAGAAATTGTACTCCCAAATTTTTTAGAAGTAAAAAACATATATATATACAAAAAATAAAGTTAGATACAATGAAGAATAAAATATGACTATACTAATGAAGTATTAAAAAGATTTTTTAAAAGAAAAGTATTATGAAAATAAACTAGTTTACCAATGTTAAAAGGGGAAAGAGGAAAATTAGGAAGAAGATCAGAATAAGAAAAAAAATAAAATTAAAAAAATTTAACTAACTTTGCATGACTAAAGAATCATCGAAGGGAGCCATGAAATCCATGGTTGCTTTGCTTTCCCCTCCTCTGGAATTCCTCTGCTGTCCTTGATTCTGGATTCCTCTGCTCTCCAAGACCCTGGTCTTGGCTGGATGTTCTTGCTGATTTTCTAGAGGAGGGGCCTGTTGCAGTGATTCTCAGTTGTCTTTGCCTAAGGTGGAATTGGACCACCCTTGCCAGGGGCCAGGCTAAGTAATCTGCTCAAGTTTGCTCTAGAGAGCTTTTGTTCCCTGAACGCTTTCTGTAGAGCTCTGGAGGACGGAAATGAAAATGGCAGCCTCCCAATCTCCAGCCCAGAGGAGCTGAGAGCTCGGGGCCCCACTCCTCAGTGTGCTCTCGGAGACATTGCAGTTAATCCCTCCCATCTCCCTGGTCTCTGGCCATGCTCTGAGCTTACCCAGCTTGTGACCGAGCATTTCTGTCTCTGAAGCACAGCCCCGTTTGGAGTCTCCAAGCCCAGCAGATTCCTGCTGCATTGCTCTTCTGGCAGAGGAAGGTGACTCTCCCCAGATCTGCCACTTGTGGGGTCCCTGCTCAAAGAGCAGTGGTCTGACTGTGCCGCAGATACAGTTCAAGGTAAAGGAGTGAGGCTCTGTCTCCTTGGGTCTGTCTCTGTAGTCACCTTCCCTGCTCCAATACCTGAGAGCTCTGCCACACTCAGACACCTCCAGATCTTTCAGTGACCCCACGGTACCTGAGCCCACACTGTCCCTGTGAGGGCTCCACCCTTCCTTAGCCTCTGGAGTGATGTCCCTCAGTGGAGCAGACTTCTAAAAGTTCAGAGTTTGTGCTCTGTTCCTCCACCGCTTGCTAGGAGCTGGCCCCTCCCCCCATGGTCTATCTTTCCATTGCTTCAGATTCACTTCTCTGCCTGTCCTACCTTTCAGAAAGTTGTCAATTTTCTGTTTCTAGAATTTCTGCTCTTCTTCTGTTCGATCTCCTGCTGGGTTTGTAGGTGTTTGGAATGATTTGATAACTATATAGCTGAAGTCCTGCGACCTGATGTCCTCTCAGTCTGCTACTCCTCCGCCATCTTGACTCTTCTCCCTTTATAGCTGTTTTTAAAACAAGGACCCAACTGAGGAGCAAGCAGTGCATTTACTGGTTATGTCTCTTTGTTTTTATTTATTTTTATTTATTTATTTTTCAAAGATTTTATTTTTATTTATTTGACAGAGAGAGAAATCACAAGTAGGCAGAGAGGCAGGCAGAGAGAGGGGGAAGCAGGCTTCCCACTGAGCAGAGAGCCGGATGCGGGGCTTGATTCCAGGACCCTGAGATCATGACCTGATATGAAGACAGAGGCTTAACCCACTGAGCCACCCAGGTGCCCTATTTATTTATTTTTGAAGATTTATTTATTTATTTGAGAGAGAGAGAGAATGAATGCACACAAACAGGGGGAGTAGCAGAGGGAGAGGGAGCGAAAATCCCAAATAGACTCTGCCCCAGCACAAAACCTGACTCGGGGCTTGATCCCATGACACCTAAATTATGACCTAAGTGGAAATGAAGAGTTAGGTGTCTATCTGACTGAGCCACCCAGGTGCCCTTTGTTATATCTCTTTAAATCTCCTTTAGGCTAGCCAGTATAGTTTAGCTTAATTATTATTATTTTGTCCTTCACAACACTGACAGTTTTTATTATACTTATTTTACAGAATTTATACTTATTATACTTATTTAATATACTTATTTTACTTAATTTAATATACTTATTTTACAGGATGTCCCTCAATTTAGATTTGTTCAACAGCTTTCTCGAGATTCAGCTGGAATGTTTGCCTACAGCAATATATGCAGTAATACTTTCATGACGTTTTGGCCATTCAGTGTGATACACAAAAGGGCACATGATAGTGGTTTGTCCAGTTATTACTGAAGTTTAATCATCTGGCCATCTGTTGTCTGCTGTGTCTCAGTAAATTCTGTTTTCCACCAGTCTTTCATCCAGTGGTTTTAATATCCATTCATAATTATGGCCCGAGTCAGTTCTGACTGTGGTAGTTATAAAATGATAGTACTCAATATCCATCATCTTTATATATTTATTTGTTGACATTCTTCTGTCTTCTCTCTTCCCTTTTTTGTTTGACATGTCCCCATTTAGTGAGCACTTCCTTTTTGGCACAAGGAGTTGTTCAAGATTCAGCCTACACTTTCTTTGTTTACTTCATACTTTCCCTGAACATTTTCCCAGGGAGTCCTGATTCCTTTTAAGGGAGAGAGTTTTTAGAAACCAAGATCTAGGCCTGGGTGTAGAATATTTCCATCATCCCGAGAAGTTTTCTTGTGTCTCCTTCAAGTCTAGTCTCTTACCCTCACCTCAGTCCCAAGCAAATACTTCTTACCTGTCTGTCACCATAGATTAGGACGAATTCTTCCCCAGGGTTTCATATAATTGGAATCATGTTGTATGTTCTCTTTTGTGTCCACCTTCTTTTGCTCAGTCTATTACTATTTTGCCCCTGTGTATTGTTGTGTAGTATTTCATTGCATGGATATAATAGTGGTATAACCCTTGGATTGTTTCCATTTTTTGGCTACTATGAATAAAACTGCCATGATTAGTGTCAAAGTCCTGTGAGGAGATAGCTTTTCATTTCTCTAGGGTAAATACAACAGTGTGGAATTGCTGGGTCATATGGTAAGTGTAAGTATGTTTAATTTTATAAGAAGAAGAAATAGCCAAACTGTTCTCCAAAGTGGTTGCACCATGTTTACCATCAGTGAATGAAAGTTTGGATGTTCCATATCTTCATCAACACTTGGTATTGTTGGCATTTTTAATTTAACTATTCTAACTGGTGTCTGGTGTGTAGTGTTGTGTGAAATATGCTTTTATTTTGTGTTTCTCTGATGACTAATGATGTGGAGCATCTTTTCACACATGTATTTGGCATTTGTATATTTCTTTGAAGTTTGTGTACCTATCTTTTGCTTATTTTTAAATTAGCTTTTTTGGCTGTTTCTTAATTATTGTATTGTAAGAGTTTACTATATAACCTGGGTATACTTTCTTTTTGTTCACATAGATATATATATATGTAGTACAGTTTGCTTTTTAACTTTAAATAATATCTCTTGAAAAATAGAAGTTTTTCATTTTTTTGAAGTCCAAAGTATTCAAGTTGGTTTTTGTTTTTGTTTTGTTTTGTTTTGATAGTTTGTGTTTTGTGTCCTAGCCAAAACTATTTTTGCCTACCTCAGGTTAATAAAGATTTTCTCCTATATTTTCTTCTACAGTTTTATAGTTTTAGCTTTTACATTTAGTTCTATGTGCCACTTCAAGTTAAGTTTTGTGTATGGCATGAAGTCAGTACATTTATTCTATTTAATATCCAGTTGTTCCAGCACCATTTGTTGCAAACACTCTTTTCCCCCATTGGATTGTCTACCCTTTGTCAAATATCAGTTGATCATGTATGAGTGAATCTATTACTGTATTCTACAATCTATTCCATTGATTTCCATGTTTATCCCTATCCCAATACCTCATTTTCTTGATCACAGTAATCTTATTTTTTTTTTAAGGATTTTACTTATTTATTTTTGTGAGAAAAAGAGAGTGAGAGAGAGTATGGGGGGAGGGGCAGAGGGAGAAGCAGGCTCCCGCTGATCAGGGAGACCAAGGCAGAACTTGATCCCAGGACCTTGGGATCATGACCTAAGCTGAAGGCAGACACTTAACTGACTGAGCCATCTAGATGCCCTGATCATCGTAACTTTAATTTAAGTTCTGAAATCAGGTGGTGGGTCTTCCAACTTTGTTCCTCTTTTTCAAGATTGTTTTTGGCTGGTTTTCTTTTCTTTCTTTTTTTTTTTTTTTTTTTTTTTTTTTTTTTGTTTTTTTTTTTTTTTTTTTTTTTTTTTTTTTTTTTTTTTTTTGCGGAGTTCTTTTGTTTGTTTTGTTTTGTTTTTGCTTTTCCATCTACATTTTAGAATCAGCTTGTTAGTTTCTACAAATAGACTTGCTAAGATTTTGATTGGTTTGATTGGGATTGTCTTGAAAGTATAGATCAGTTTGGGGAAAATGACAGTTAACAATATTGGCTTCCAACTGGTGCATATAACATAACTCTCCTTTTTTTTTTTAGGTGTTTAAAAAATTTGTTTTGGTTATATTTTATGGTTTTCTTTGGCTAAGTTATGTAACTATTTAAATTTATCACTAAGTATTTCATGTTTTTGGTGCTAATGTAAATGATGTTTTTAAAAGATTACTATTTCCAGTTGTTTGGTTTTTTTTTAACCTTCTCATTTTTTAAAAAAATTTTTTAAAATTTATTTATTTGTCAGAGAGAGAGGGAGAGAGAGAGTGAGCACAGGCAGAGGCAGAGGGAGAAGCAGGCTCCCTGCCGAGCAAGGAGCCCGATGTGGGACTCGATCCCAGGACGCTGGGATCATGACCTGAGCTGAAGGCAGCCGCTTAACCAACTGAGCCACCCAGGCGTCCCCGCCTTTTCATTTGTTTTTATTATTTTGAATTTATTATTTTCAATATATAAATATATATTTATATTATATTTTAAATATATATTATTTAATATATGTTATATATAATATATATAAGACATAAATAAGTATATATTATTTTGAATATATTGAAAAAAACACCATTCAAAGGTCGAAACTAGGTATTAAAAAGGTGTGCTTAGCAGTCCTGTTCTATCTCCTGCCCTTCCTGCTCTTTGTCATCCACTGCCTATATGCAAAAATTTTATTAGTTTCTGTTTCAATCTTTGAAGGTAGAATTGCTCTAAAAGTCCAAACACTCTAGAAACTATGATCTGGCATAGCTCATTTGGTTTTGGAGGGCGCACATTTTAGACTCAACATAGAGCTTTTTAGAAAATGGGGAGAGGTTCTGACACCTTTCATTTTTCCTTGGAGGTAGAGGTGATGACCCACGGTGGCGGTTCAAAGAACAGGCTTTTCCTGAAACATATATTACATAATTGGTGAACTTAATTTCTGGCGAGAGAGTTGTCCTATAGGACTTTTGGAAGTATTTTATATTTTCATGCTTGTTGCAAAATGTAAATACGGTAGTCCCCCCTTATCCATGGTTTCATTTTCCAAGGGTTCAGTTAGCAATAGTCAACTGGTATCTGGAAGCAGATGATCCTGCTTCTGATGTAAGGTCGGAAGATCAGCGGGAGTTTAATGCTACGTCACAGGGCCCTTGTCATTTACCTCATTTCCTCTCATCATGTAGGCATTTTATCATCTAACATCATCACAAGAAAGGTAAATACAGTTCAGTAATAAATTTGGAAGGAGACCACATTCACAGAACTTTTATTATTGAATATTATAATTGTTCTACTTTATAATTACTGTTGTTAATCTCTTACTGTGCCTAACTTGTAATTAAACTAGATCATAGGTACATATGTATAGGACAAAACGTAGTTATGTATGAGGTTTGCTACTATCTATGATTTCAGCCATTCACTGGAGGTCTTGGAAGGTATTCCCTGTGAGTATAATGTATATATAATCTGTCTTTTAGGAAAATAATAAAAATTGGATAAGGTCAAAAGACAAGAGCAATAGTTTATTTGACCTGTTTGTTAGCCATAAGGAGATGTAGTAGACATGAGAGGGACTCATCATTTCTGATTTTGTAGACATATGGGCTACTTGGCACTGTTTCTCCTGTCTTCCTGAGTGCATAGTGGATTACATCTCATCTTGAATTGCAGCCGTGTGAAATATGAGTGGAAATAACATATTCTTTCAAGTAAACATTTAAGGAGACGTTTCAAGGAAACATTTAAGGGCTGAAGCAAATTGTCCCTTTTTTATCTCCTTCCCCCTGCTGCTCTGACCAATGTGTTTCAGATGATGGAACCTCTGTGTCAGCCTGGGTCCCTGATCGAGGGAGCTTGGAGCAGACGCCCCTCTGACATGCAACAGGTGTATAATTTGAGTAAGAAATAAACCTCAGTCATTTTAAGCTACTGACAGGAGGGGTTATTTTATGCTGCAGCGTAACCTACTTTTCCCTGACTAATACAGGAGAAATTTATTAATTTTATGGTGGATATTGGAGGTTGGGGGCTTTAGAGAAGCTGAACCAAGGGTCTCCAAGAACAGATAGATGTGGAGATCATGAGTTCAGTTTGGATCCAGAACTAGTAATTAGCAACAATCCATCTAAAAAGTGAAAAAGGCTTTATAATATGGATTTACTGCTGTGGAAATGTAAATGAATTAAAAGTTTAGTTTCTTGTGATGGGCAGGAGCCTATGGAGAGGACATAGTTGAAGATACAGAAATGAGGGAAAATAATTGCTAATATGTCCTGTAGAAGGCTGAAAAGATGGGATCTCCAGAGCATAAGGGGCTTAGATAGGAGGAGGAATGTTACCTTTCCTTGGAGCAGGAGGAAGAAAGGTAGGTGCAGACATAGGTGGGTTTATAGGTCTGCTGGGGGGAGCTTGAGGGATAATAACTGCTTAAGTGGGAACACTTAATACTTCCCACCCCGGCTGCTGATCCAAGTGCTTCCCAAATTATAACTCGTTCAGTCCTCCTCACAACACTGCTATGTGATAATCTTTTATTTTTATTTATTTATTTTTTAAAGATTTTATTTATTTGAGAGAGGGTGAGAGAGAGATCATGAAAAGTGGGAAGGGATAGAAGGAGAAGCAGACTCCCCCCTGAACAAGGAGCCTGATACCCTGAGCAAGGACCCTGGCATCATGACCTGACCTGAAGACAGATGCTTGATGACTGAGCCATCCAGGCGCCCTGTGAGAGATATTCTTATCCCCATTTTACAGTAAAGAAACTAAAGAAGTTCTTGATAGGTGAATTCACTTTGTCTTAAAAGCTCAAGGTCATCTGCTGAGGTTGGAGGTAGAGGTACAACAGGAACCGCTTTTTCAAAAATCCATCCACCCTCACCCCTAAAACTACTTCACATTTAAAAAAATACATATTTGACTAGGATGATGGATATTTTTTGAAACTTATGTATATTATAAATGAAAATACCTTTAAATAGCTTTGTCACTTTAGTCAACACGTGACCTACAACCTAAGTATGAATTGTGAGATTCTGTGCAAATTCAAGCTCCAGATCATTCTTTTAAACTCTTTACCCATAGCATTGCTGCTCCTAAATCTCTCTTACAACAACTCCCGAGCTGCTACTGATGGCAGAAGTGTGGAAGATTGGAGAGATTGAGTGTGAGAGCGAGCCAGGAAAAAACCAGTGTTCTCTCACACTGGCCAGGACCACCCAGTCCCTGTCTTTAAAGCCGTCTGCCCCGTCTGAAGCTTTTGTAAAACTGCCCATCTTTGTCACAGAGGCCACTCTCTTCTCAGAAATCTTTTTATTCCTGTTTAGTCAAAACTCCCCTCTCTTGACATCGAACTTCTTACGAACTTTTTTTTTTCTAAAATGCTCTCTTCATATTTAATATTTTAAAAAGCATGTTCACAGCACACTCCAAGAATGCCACACAGCAATGGTTTGCTGCTCTTTGTCAAACAGAGTATGTCAGAAACCAAAACAAAAATTTTTTTAAATGGTTCATGGTTTTAAAATCAGTTCTCTGAAATTTCTGTAAATCCAATAATCACCAGTCATCTAAATTCTTGTTTCAGAGTAGTAAACATTTCAGAAATGTAATGAGTATCTATCCAAAATCACACTTCTCTGAAATATGGTTAAAAGCTATATAACAGAAAAAATAAATATTTTTCTAGAAAGAACATATTTGGCATTTTAAAATAATGTTAAGAAGCTTTCAAGTGTAAATGATGTTTAGCTTGTTATTTTCCAGTACCAGACAGAAAGTATGGGTTATTAGTAGCAGAAAGTCTGGGTCTCTAAAGTCAATCTGACTTCAGTAATAGGAGGAATGATTACATTGTCGTTAATGAACTTCAACCCTAATAAAGCCAATGTACTTTTCTACTACAGTGCCTGTGCTTTCTTCTTTTATTTCTTCTCCTTTCACTATCATAAGGATTTCATCAGAATTTTGGGTTTTGATCTCCTGCCCGAGTGGTTATTAAGAAATATGGGCGGTCCCACTTCCCTCCCACTAAATGGGTCTCATGGTATCCGTTAAGGGAGTAAACAGAGAAAGTGAATATTGGTTCCAGAATTATGACAATTTGGACTGATCTGAATATCCTTCTTAGCATAAGTTGATACTGCTCTGGAGGGAGATTGTAGTGGTGGTTTCTGTTGTATGTAGGCGTAGGGATGGGGGAAATGGGATGGGATGCGAATCGCTCTTGCTGATGTGGACAAGACACTTGAGTTCTTACATCCATGGAGGTCGCGAGATGAAGAGTAGCCTAGGTGAGTCAGGGAGTTAGAAATGAGATCCCTGCATAAAAACAGAATTCCTGGAGGGAGTCTCAAAGGATTAATGAAATCTGCCCAAATGAGACGTCAATGGGAAGAATTGAGTACAATAGCCATGGTAGCTGAGACAGAGAGGGAACGAAAACGAGTTAATGTTTCTGTTGAACTAACATGTGACTGTATGCTTGTGGAAATAGATTTTGGTTTGTAGAGAAATTATTTGGTAGAATTTTGTAAACGCTTCTATCACAGTTGTGAATTATTAAGGAAAAAGTAACTGATGCCCTGGGTTTTAATTTTGCTGCCAGAGCATAAAGTATCTTTGATTACTGCTCCTACTCAGAAGATGAGCTTAGCATTGTTCCTTAAAGGTCTGAGTGGTTCTGCAATTTGCTTTTACCTTGCAACCTGTAGGGAAAGTGTTGGGTTTTTATATATATATATATTTTAAAAGTTATTTATTTGAGAGACAGAGAGAGAGAGCATGAGCATGCAGGGGAAGAGAGAGGGAGGGGCAGGGGGAAAGGGATAGAGAATCTCAAGCAGACTCCCCACTGAGTGTAGGCCTGGTCTCAGAGCTCAATCTCATGATCCTGAGATCACAACCTGAGACCAAACCAAGAGTGAGGCACTCAACCGACTGTGCTGCCCAGGCACCTCAGGTTTTTGTATTTCAGGGCCATTGACGGTGAACAAACTGGATGGCTCAGAGAATAAGAGGAGGGTGGCAGGGTTGGTTGAAGGCTGATTCAGGAAAAAACTCCCTTGACTTTGGGAAGAGTCAGCCTGCAGCACCCGAGACTGTGTGTGGAGACTGGACAGTGAGGCTCTGGGTTTTGAGAGCGTCACTGAGTATCTCCAGGTGGGCCTGAGGTAAGAGCAAAGGGAAGCTGGGACTGCATCTCAGAGCTTCCTGGAGGTGATGGTGACCAGTCTGTCAGTCTGTCAGTATTTTCACTGCAGAAGGAACATGGTTATCACCACAACCACGAAAACCCCTCCCCTCATTTTCCAAGCCCCGGATCATCTCCAGGAATTCTTGTATGATCTTAGGGAAACAGATGGGAAGACATTCCCCTGAATACCCACCATCCTTCTAAACCATGTTACACTGAATTTTCCATTAATCCTACTAGGTGAAGGTAGGTTGGGACCAGAACTGAAATTAATTTGATTTATAAAAATTTTAAAAAAATGAAACTTTAAGTCTTATTACTGAGTCTCATGAAGCAAATTCATACCTGCTCACCTCTTTATAATTAAAACCTGTGGGAGTCAAATGAAAAGCTACTTGGCAAACAATGTTTTACAATGCACTTTGCTTTTGAAGTATTATTTTTCAATGATTAATTACTTTCTCTCACTCTCTGTAAGAAAAAAAAAAATCCCAATCCCAAGTATATAGTGTATTCATTCAGTAATTTCCAGCCTTATAGTGAAACCAGATTATTCTGTTCTCTTTATTTTTTTCCCTCTATCTTTGGACAGAGAGGTCTCTCTGTCATGTTCATTTGTTAGGTGATCTCAAGTGTCCCGGCCAAGTGAAGCCTACCAGCAATGCATTCATATGTTTAGGTATTCATTTATTTGCACTTTCATAGCACTTATTATAGGCCATATAAAGCTAGTAAGCATTTATAAATAACAGCTTATTAAACAGCCGGACAGGTCTTGGCATATGGGTCATGTGGACACCCTTGCTTCTCTTCGCTTTCATCCCCCCTGTGTGAATATTTAGCTGGTGGAGAGAAGCCGTCCGTTTGGGTCTGATTTCTATTCCTCCAGCATTCCCTGCCCTCCTGTGCTTTGGTGTCTTTAAACATGCTGTCCCTTTGACCTGGAGTACCATCCACACCTTTCTCCTTTAATACCCAGCTTTGATCATTCATCCTTCTGATCTTGGCTTGAGCATCAGAACAGCCTTCCTTGGGTGCCTCTCCATCTCACTTAGGATTCCTTGTTTTAGCTCAGGGTCCTGGGGCACCAAAGGACTGATCATATTTGTGTCCATCTGTGTCATTGTGTCTTCTTCCTGAGACTGTCGGCTCCATGGAACCAGGAGCCTTATTTCTTATTTCTCTCATCCTTGCCTTCCCATGTTCTGAAGTTTATGTTGCCTGGCACATAATGGACACAAAACAAACTGATGTGGAATTACAAATAAATGTTATTCTCACATGTATTCTTGGATTTGTTATGGAGACATCCAAAACTCATTTTCTAGTTACCATGAAAATAGCAGATGTTTTCTGACTTCTAAGACAAAGCTGAGGGTAGGTATGACCCAACTCTTATTAAGAAGGATGGGCTGCAATTTGTTTCTTAGCTCATTGCATGTGGTAAGTTCATTGATGAGAGAACAGGCATTGAACTCCTTGATCACTTGAGCCAAGATAATAATACTGTTGAGAATCCATCCTTAGTAGCCCTGGTGGGGAAAAAAACAATTATGTCTAACTGGTGTTGAGTTTTTCTTTGGATAGAATGTATTTTGGTGTCATGTGAGTATTTAAAGAACTGGTTGGTCTGTTCCTCAATAATGGAATTATCTAGGAATTTAAAAGTCAAAGTGTTGAGGCCCCTGGGTGGCTCAGTGGGTTAAAGCCTCTGCCTTCAGCTCAGGTCATGATCCCAGTGTCCTGGGATCGAGCCCCGAGTTGGGCTCTCCGCTCAGCAGGGAGCCTGCTTCCCTTCCTCTCTCTCTGCCTGCCTCTCTGCCTGCTTGTTCTGTCAAATAAATAAATAAATAAATAAAATATTTTAAAAAAGATTTTTATTTATTTATTTGCTTGCTCTCTGCTTTGTGAAAGAACCATTTGTAAATATTCATCTATTCACTAATCCACAAGACAAATATATTTTAAGCACGTAATTTTTATTAGGCATTAGTAGCTTGGGCAATAATGAGAAGAATTATGTGATAGGTACTTTATGTAATGCATTATCTCTAATTCTCGCAATGACCTTGAAAAGAAGGTTGCATCAGATCCATCTTACAGACAAGACAAGTTGCTGGAGTTTGGGCTGTGTGTCCATGATAGCTCAGCACTCACTCAGTCTGTGAGTGAGCCATGATTTGATCCCCGTCCCATCTGACAAATCCCCTATTTTTCTATCTCTTCTCTTTTGTCCTAAAAACAGAGGGCACAAGATCTTCTAGTTTGAAGTCCTTGATAAGCTTACAGCTCATTTTTGGTGGACATAAAGAAAAGTGAAACATGATCTGGTTAGAAGGCTTTCTTCTGGAAAAAGCGTGTAGAGAGGAGAAAGCAGAAGTTCCTAAACAAAAGTGTTCCACTTTTCTGTCCATACCAGATACAATAAATGGTATAACATACCCATTTGCCTCACAGTCTTTTATGGAGGAGTAAAGCTAATTTCAAACCACCAAGTCTGAAAAATCCCTGGAGAGCTGCATTGCGTCAAATCTTTCGTTTGTCCTCAAAAGCCCACTAACGACTTCAGGTCAAAAAACAAACAAACAAACAAACAAACAAAAAACAGGAAAGGGATGGGTCTGTGTAGCTGTGAGCTGGCTGCTGATTTCCCTGGATCTCAGGGCACATCGTTAAGTAGGTGAGTAGACAGGGAACATGGCCTGTGGTGCGGGGGCAAGATAGCAATTTTTATTCCTACTCACACATCAACCTGCTTCGCTTCAACAGAATGCTGCCTGAGGTCCGGCTCTTCCTCTGCCTGAGGTCCACCTTCTTGTTTGCCTGGAGAGAGACTCCAGCTGCAGGCAGCGGACGCCATGAAGTGCCTTTGATTTCTTCTCCAGAGTGTTGGGGCACACGTATTTGCTGGGGAGTCAACAGAGCTCTTAGTGTTGTAGTCATATTTTCCAATGCAGTAAGAAAGCCCATTTATGATTTTCGCACCAAGAAACAAAGAAAAGTGTTTCTTTTTTTGCCAAAAAGAAGAGGGAGGAGGAGGAAGAGGAGGGGGAGGTAAAGGAGGAGAAAGAAGAAGAGGAAGAAGAAAAAAGTACCATTACAAAATCCTGACGGATTCAGGCCAACCAAGGAAGATACAGTTCAGGCTTTGTGGTAGGTACACTGCAGGCTTTCCTAAGGCTCAGGAATTGGAATACTGAAATGTAGCTTTGTTTAGGACTGCGATAGTTTCCATGAACTTGCTCCCTGCTTGTGAAAGGAAAACTTGCCTTTTGAAGGAATGTGGTGCACAGGCTCTTAACATAACATGAAAGGAAAGGTTCTTCGAGCCAAGAAATCACTCACATGAGATGGAATCCTTTTAAACAAATCTGGCGGCAAGCTTTTCCTGGAAGCTTGAAAGAAGAATGAAGTGGCTTAAAATTGTATTCGTGGCAGTCATCGTCAGCCTTTGGTAAGGGGTTCGCAAAGCCCGGGTGAAAACACAAACCCCAGCCCTTGCGGCTCTTCTGTCCTGCAGCCAAAACGGTGTGCCATACCCTCTCCAGCTAATTCGGAAAGCTTCCCCGTGGTGGTGGTGATTTTTAGATTTATGGCAAATTCTACATCTGACTAGAGACATAGCACATTTGGAAAAACAAGGTGTGAGTCCTCCGGGGCTGGGAGCAGCCCACCCATGCCTCCCAGTCATGATGTTGGAGTTCAGAACCACAGGGCCAGGCAGTTCAGCATTGAGGGAAACAGGCCCCTTTGGAGGGTTTTGTTCTCTCTGCAACCAAGGACTGAATCTCTTTTCTTCACGACATTTAGCTCCTACCTTTTTCTTTGCCAGTGGCCCCATTCACAAGTCACGTTTTGCTGAGGACATCTCGATACTTTTGGAAGCGCCTGAACTCGCAGCCTTCCATTCCCAAGCTTCGGTACAAGTCTACTGTCTTCTTATTTTCAAGTTTTTCCCATCCTGTGAACATTCCTCTTTAACATGGAAACACACTGTTTCCTTCTCAGCCCTGCTCGCTTGACCTTCCGTATCACTGATGATTCGTGGACACAAAGAAGGCACCATTGCCTCTGCCTTCTTTTTCCCAGTGTGGGTCTTTTCTCCGTTTGGAGAGATGGCGGCCTGTGTTTGGGAGGCCCCTCTGACCGCAAACTCTGGAGAGATTCGACCAAGGCCAAGAACTCAGCCAAGAAGTTAAACTGGATCAAACTTTTGAAAAGTGTACAAAACACAATATCGGGGCCTCTTTCTTCCCGAATAAGAACCCAAATAACCCCTAAAAGTTACTTCCCTCAGCAACACAAGCATGATGGGCAATATGGGGATGTTATTACTTTTTTACTTTTCTTTTTCATCAGGAATCTCCTAGGGCAGAAAAGAAGTAATTGTTCACATTGGGAGTGGTAGTCGTCCTAAGTCCCCCTTTCGCTTGTTCTTTTTTCTTTCTCTGACTCAACAGAACACAACTGTTTGAAGTTTGTTTGCTTTTGCCATCAGAAAGGGCAGAATTCAGCCCTCTACCCAAACACATGAGAATTGTTTGTAGATTTATGACAAACGCTAGACCTGCCTATGGTAAAGAATGTATATTTATTTCAATATGAAAGGCAATCCCCTGAGAGCACTGTGTGGGAACCATGCTGTTTAAATATTTGTGTGCTGGAAAGACCGTCTTTTTCAAATCATTCTTGGCTTCCAGCCCTGGAGAGTGAAGCCTCATCCCGAGGGGCAGGAGAAAATTCCTGGGTTAGAAATCAAGAGATGTAAAAGCCCTAGCTCGTTCTCTGCTGCGAATTTGCTTTGTCGCCTTGAGCATATCATTTCCCTCCCTCTACACCTTGGTGGACTGATGAGTGGAATGAGGTGGTTGAACTGAGGCACTGAAATTGGACTTTCTTCTTTTAGTTTGTTTTTCACCGCAGTGTCCTCTTTTCAAATGTCATCTTGTGTAAACTCTAGTACATGATATAGATAAAAGCTCTATTTAATTAGATCATTTATGAATTCTAAATTACAACCTTTATTAAAGAGTCAGGCAACAAGGATGCCATTTTGGTGTTCCTAGACAACTGAAATGGGAGTTGTAGGAGTTTCCTGGGGCTGCTGTCACAAACTACCACAAACTAGTTGCTTCAAACAACAGAAATTTATTCTCACTCAGTTCTGGAGGCTAGACGTCCAGAAATCAAGGTGCTGGCAGGGTGGTGCTCTCAGTGAAGCCTCCGGGGCAGGACCCTTCCTAGCCTCTTGCAGTGTCTGGCAGCCCCTTGACCCTGCTTGGCTTGAGGTAAGCCAACTCCCGCCTGCCTCATCTTCCCATGACTGCCTCCCCTCTGCGCAAGACTCTTGTCTTCACATGGCGATTTCCTCTCTTGTATCTGTTTTCTTTTCTTATAAGGACACGAATATTTGGGTTAAGAGAGTAGAACCTTATTTTTTTATTATAAGATTTTATTTATTTATTTGAGAATGAGTGAGAGAGAGCATGAGAGAGGAGAAGGTCAGAGGGAGAAGCAGACTCCCCAAGGAGCTGGGAGCCCGATGCGGGACTCGATTCTGGAAGTCCGGGATCATGACCTGAGCCGAAGGCAGTCACTCAACCAACTGAGCCACCCAGGCGCCCAAATAGAACCTTATCTTAAATTGATTACATCTGCAAAACCATATATATTTTTTATTTTTGAAGATTTTATTTATTTACTTAAGAGAGAGTGACCGAGAGAGAGAGAGCATGAGCAGGGTGGAGGGACGGGGGAGAGAGAGAAGCAGACTGCTCAGGGAGCCCAATGTGGGGCTTGATCCCAAGGCTCTGGGATCATGACCTGAGCTGAAGGCAGACACTTAACCAATAGAGCCACCCAGGTGCCCATGCAAAACCATATTTTTTTTAAAGTCAGGTCACATTCACAGGTACTGGGGGTTAGAATTCCAACATATCATTTTGGGGAAGAATTATAGAATATAGTATATAGTTATATTAACAAGTATTTATTTTGTTTAGTAGTACAGTATTGAGAAAAATACTGGCCCACACTAATTGTAATTTTTTTTTAAACATGCCACCTTGCAATCCCAAACTCCCTCTCTTAAACTGATCCAGAGGTCTCAAAGAGCCATATTAGGAAATTTACATATCAACATTAAATTAGTGACAATATCCTAAAAAAGTTTCACCTTCCTTAACTAACAAGCATTCACTTTTTAAAAAGGAATTGGTGATTAGATTCCCGAGATCATCTAAATCATCACTGCATTTGGCTGACACTTTGTTTTCAAATGTCATAAAACCCTGAGTTATTCAGTGGTGCCATTTCAAAAACATCTCGTTAGTGGCATATTCTGTCTGACATTCCCTTAAAATTGCAAAAGAGTAAAAATAGTGTTACTTTGTATTGAGTCTAAACTTGGTTTCAGTTTTGTTGCTGACACTTTTTTTGCTGTTGTGAGCACAAACGCAGGGAGCAGGGACGGTGACTACAAGAATGAACCCATTCAGCTGGTGAAAAATAGCATTTAGATACTCCAGCTGGTTACAACTAAGTCACACTTAAGACATTTTTAATTAATGAAGTGTTTTTTTTTCTTTTAAAGTACAGACATTATTTACATTTTAATTTGAAATATCTTTAGCAAAACCTTATCTTGGAACTCCTAACAACTTTAATGTAAAAACATGCGTTCTGGAATTTACCACTCTTATCATTAAAATAACTGAAAAGGGGACGCCTGGGTGGCTCAGTTGGTTAAGCGGCTGCCTTCGGCTCAGGTCATGATCCCAGCGTCCTGGGATCGAGTCCCACATCGGGCTCCTTGCTCAGCGGGGAGCCTGCTTCTCCCTCTGCCTCTGCCTGTCACTCTGTCTGCCTGTGCTCACTCGCTCTCTCTCCCTCTCTCTCTGACAAATAAATAAATTAAAAAAAAATTAAAAAAAAAAATAAATAAAATAACTGAAAAGTCCCCAGTTTAAAGACTAACGCCTCAGTAAATTTTACAGTTTTTACGGCTTATTCAACTTCCACAATGCTGAGTAGACAATTCTTCGGCACATGTACAATAACCACAAGCATATTTCAGCCACTGCTTTTATCTGAGCAACCCTTTTTATATCATCAGAGTAGATATGACATGTTTTTTGACAAGTTATTCAATGATATAATCGAATCTAAAAACCCAATTTTTTCTCCAGTTGTATATTATCTAGAAAGCCTTCCTAGTGTTCATTTTTTAAAAAAGTAATCTCTCCTTCCAACACGGGGCCCAAACTCACAACCCCAAGATCAAGAGTTACATTCAGGCTCCACTGACTGAGCCAGGCAGGTGCCCCCTATTTTCTTTTCTTTGTTTTTAAATTTTATTTATTTACTTCTTTGAGAGAGTGACAGAGAGAGATCACTAGCAGGGGGAAGTGGGAGAGGGAAAAGAAGACTCGATTCCAACTCCGAAGAATTCCAACGTATCATTTTGGGGAAGAATTATAGAATATAGTATATAGTTATATTAACAAGTATTTATTTTGTTTAGTAGTACAGTATTGAGAAAAATACTGGTCCACACTAATTGTAATTTTTTTTCTCACAATGAGATGCAATCTTATTTATCATATTTTCTCATTAAACTTAAATCTTTTAACTAATGACTCATTTCTACTTTTAAAGGTAATTAATATCACTAGAAATTTTAAAAAAATTTTTAAACAAAAAGTAGCTAAAATAATTATCAAGACATGTGTTATTTGTTTGCTGTACAGCTTTCTGACAAGAGCAAGCACAGGGCAGAAGCATCTGAGCCTTGTCAGGCATTTGATGAATTTGATTAATGTGTGGTGAGGTAAGTCTACTCCCCTGTGTAATTGTATGGGAGAGACTATGTGCAAGTATGAATTAAAAAAAAAAAAGACTTGCAGAATTACTAGCTATTCAGGGTATTATATGTGTCCCAAAGATAGCTTAAAGAAAAAGCTATAGTTCAAGGTCTGCATAAAGATGAGGAAACCTGGGGATGCCTGGGTGGCTCAGTTGGTTAAGCGGCTGCCTTCAGTTCAGGTCATGATCCCTGCGTCCTGGGATCGAGTCCCATATCAGGCTCCTTGCTCGGCAGGGAGCCTGCTTCTCCCTCTGCCTGCCACTTTGCCTGTGCTCGCTCTCTCGCTCTCTCTCTCTCTGACAAATAAATAAAATCTTTAAAAAAAAAAGATGAGGAAAACTGAGTAAAAGTTAATATGATGGTGGTTTCCAGTGTTTTCAAAGACACTTTAAAAATAGTTCCAATGTAAAAAATAGTTAAAATATATAATGACTGATTTACACCTGCCTGGGTTCTCAGCCAGCCTAATGGTCTTGCTTGGTCTAGTCCAAGCTAGTTCCATGCTTTTCTTTTTCCTCAGTCTGATCTCATCATGTCTATGTCAGCTTCAGTTTAAGGAGAATTATTACAATAATTCTGGAGGAAACATGGACCCTTCTCAAGATCTCCTTTCCCCTCATCCAGTTCCTGATTCTAAACTCCCAGGGGCTGACATAATCATTGTTTGACATCGTGGAGGAGGGAACCCTTCATTTCTTGGTCTTTCCTCAGCTTGTTTTACTGGGGACTGAATGGCAAGTTTGCCTGT
Organism: Mellivora capensis; assembly: GCA_004024625.1. Taxonomy (NCBI): domain Eukaryota; kingdom Metazoa; phylum Chordata; class Mammalia; order Carnivora; family Mustelidae; genus Mellivora; species Mellivora capensis. The sequence continues at coordinate 19,288 of PISX010006300.1, forward strand.
ATTTATTTAATTTGCACCAAACAACTTGTCAAAAGTGATAGCTCTCAAATTTAGCTACATTCTCTTTTACTTATGTCAGGAGGTCCATGCCCTACCCTTTTTTTTAAAGCTTTATTTATTTAAGTAATTTTGACATGCAACATGGGGCTTGAACTCATGAACCCAAGATCAAGAGTTGCAAGCTCTTACAACTGAGCCAGCCAGGTATCCCATGCCTTACCTTTGTCATGTGTGTACTTTTGCCTTGTAGATGGCCTCCAGGCAGGTGGACATCCATGTCTACCCACATGGGACCCATGGAAACTTTTGGATTTCCTCCATTCCCTTAGGAGCTGCAGGAAAACCCAGGGGTTTGTTTTTATCTCCTCTTTGATATAGATGTGCCTTGTTGTCCTCTCTACCCTCTTGCTCCCTTAGAACCCAGAGTGCTCTATATGCTGTGACTTTCAAAAAACTCCACACTTGGAGCTAAACACATGTTTTGCTTACTTTGGGATTTCCCAATTAAATGTTGGAGGGTCAGAGGGAGAAGCAGACTACCTGCTGAGAAGGGAGCCCAATGTGGGACTTGATCCTGGGACTCCAGGATCATGACCTGAGCCAAAGGCAGTTGCTTAAACAACTGAGCCACCCAGATGCCCTGAGATTTTTTTTTTTTTAATTTGAGTTAATGTATTCTTTATGGCCAGAATTCTATTGTCTATAGATTGTTCAGAAAATTGTTAATCCATCTTTCAATAGATTTCAAGAGATGTAGTCTAAAGATTTATTGTGGTGATTTCTGGGAAGATTTGAATCTAAACCCAAGGTACCCATGCAATAGTCAGGTCCACTAAAATTCCAGTGAAATATTCTCTAAGAAAGTAGATTCTTTTATAATAGAGTAAAATGATGTTAAATGGCACTTTTCCTTTTGTCTTTGGTTTTGGCTGATGTTCCAGAGCTGGGTATTATGGCTATTAAAATCCCACATTAAAGAGATATGCTGGATTCATTTATCAAGATTTGTTGGAGAGAGAAAGGTTATTCAAATGATTTTGTAGTAGAGTTTTGTGGAGTTTTACCTCCCTAGCCCTTAAAGAGGAAGAGTCTTTATTGATGGGTCTCTTAAGTCATGTGATGGGAGATTTGGAACCACTGCCACAGGGACTGAACCAAAATGCAAACACACCACACTAGCATGATTTCCCTGGAGTCCTCCTCCCTGGGGGAGAGAGACTGGTATGTGGGATTGGGAAGTTGGGTTGGATGAATACATTTTAAATTGGATATATAGAGATTTTAAATAATAAACATTTATTTTAGAATAGTTTTAGATTTAGCAAAATAATTGTGAAAGGCATTCAGAGAGTTCCCATATATTCCACACTCAGTTTCCTCTTATCAACACCTTATATTAGTATGGTAGAGTTGTCACAAACAATGAGCCGTTTTTTTCAGTTTTTCCCTGAACTATTCAGAAATATGTATAGGAAAAAAATAAAAGATAAAAATGTATGTAATAGAACAAAAGATACATAAGAAATCCAGTAAACATATAATATGAGTATTTTCTTTTTCTTTTCTATGCCACTATTACAAATAGTTTGTGCTGGAACTTATATAAACCACAAATATTGTAGAATACTTCTGTAACATAGTTGACAGAATTGTTGGTGAGAACAATTTGTTACATATGTGTTAACCATTGTTTAATAGGTCACCCATTAATTTGAGTGCTAACTAAAGAAAATTCATTAAAAAATTACAAATGGTGTATTTACCTAATATGAGATTCTTTTTCTTTTTAAGGATACAAATAAAACTTTTATACAATGAAAGTAAAAGAAGCAAAATAGCAAATATGTACGGTAAATGATTGATTAAAGCTTAATATAAAATATTTTAATATTTTTAAAGATTTTGTTTATTTAGGGAGAGAGAGAGTGCATGCACATGTGTGAATGGGGGAAGGGTAGAGGGAGAGTGAGAGAGAGTCTCAAGAAGAGTCCATGCTGAGCGTGGAGTCTGATATGGGGCTCAAACCCACAACCTCAAGATCTTGACTGGACCCGAAATCAAGAGTCAGATGCTCAACCAACTGAGCCACCCGAGTGCCCCTAAAAAAAAATATATTTTTAAAGGAATTGTTAAGTTGGGTGGGGTAATGGACATTGGGGAGGGTATGTGCTATGGTGAGTGCTGTGAAGTGTGTAAACCTGGCGATTCACAGACATGTACCCCTGGGGATAAAAATACATTATATGTTTATAAAAAATAAAAATAAAAAATTAAAAAAAGAAAAAGAAATTGTTAAGTTTACCATGGAAAAATGGATGATGGCTATGATAGAGAAAATTGCATAAAATGATATATAAAATTAATTTAACATTTACAAATTGTTGAGAGGAAAGCAAGCTAAGAATAATATAAACAAAAGGTAAAAAAAGTATTGCTAATACCTTGGAGAGAGTGACAAATCATCATTTCTGTGGAGCACTATTAATTAATTCACCAGTCTCGAAGAGCAATTTGGCAATCATGAGCCACAGAAATTTCAGGCTTTCTTTTTCCAGTAATTGTAAATCTGAGAATTTATTCTATAGAAATAATCCTGAAGAATAAATGAACTATGCTTAGAGAGATTACCTTAGTCTCTCTATTTATAATAGAAATAGAAATAGTTAGGGGTGCCTGACTCAGTTGGTAGAGCATACAACTCTGGGCCTCAGGACCTTGATTGAGTTCTGACTTCATGTTGTATGTAGCAATTACTTAAAAATAAATCTTTTTAAAAAAGGAAATAAATCTTTAAATGAAATTTTTAAAAATTAAAAATTAAAAAAAATCAGAGTCTGCGGGCTGCCGCCGCTGGGGCTTCACCTGTCCACCAGTCGAGAGAGGTCGCTGGCCGGGCCGGTGTCTGCGGCTGTCCGCCGCCCCCAGCTCTTCCACCCACGGGGCTCTGCGGCCATGGCAATCAGGCTCAACACCTTGCTCCTCCATGAGTAATCACACAAAGGAAGGGGTGACCATGACCAAAGTGACACTGGAGAATTTTTATAGCAACCTTATCGCTCAACATGAAGAACGAGAAATGAGACAGAAGAAGTTAGAGAAAGTGATGGAAGAAAAGGCCTAAAAGATGAAGAGAAGCGTTTGAGGAGGTCAGCGCATGCACGGAAGGAAACAGAGTTTCTTCGTTTGAAGAGAACAAGACTTGGATTGGAAGATTTTGAGTCCTTAAAAGTAATAGGCAGAGGAGCATTCGGTGAGGTGCACCTTGCTCAGAAGAAAGATACAGGGCATGTATGTGCAATGAAAATACTCCGTAAAGCAGATATGCTTGAAAAAGAGCAGATTGGCCACATTCGTGTGGAGCGTGACATTCTAGTGGAGGCAGACAGTTTGTGGGTTGTGAAAATGTTCTATAGTTTTCAGGATAAGCTAAACCTCTACCTAATCATGGAGCTCCTGCCTGGAGGGGACATGATGACCCTATTATTATTACTAAGGAAGAAAGATACCCTGACAGGAGAGGAGACTCAGTTTTATATAGCAGAAACAGTATTAGCCATAGACTCCATTCACCAACTTGGATTCACCCACAGAGACATCAAGCAGACAACCTTCTTCTGGACAGCAAGGGCCATGTGAAGCTTTCTGACTTTGGCCTTTGCACAGGACTGAAAAAAGCACACAGGACAGAATTTTACAGGAATCTGAACCACAGCCTCCCCAGTGATTTCACTTTCCAGAATATGAATTCCAAAAGGAAAGCAGAAACCTGGAAAAGAAATAGACGTCAGTTAGCCTTCTCCACGGTAGGCACTCCTGACTACATTGCTCCTGAGGTGTTCATGCAGACCAGGTACAACAAGCTCTGTGATTGGTGGTCGCTTGGGGTGATCATGTATGAGGTGCTCATTGGCTACCCACCTTTCTGTTCTGAGACCCCTCAAGAGACATATAGAAGGTGATGAACTGGAAAGAAACTTTGACTTTTCCTCCGGAAGTTCCTATCTCTGAGAAAGCCAAGGATCTAATTTTGAGATTCTGCTGTGAGTGGGAACATAGAATTGGAGCCCCTGGAGTTGAGGAAATTAAAAGTAATTCTTTTTTTGAAGGCGTTGACTGGGAATATATCAGAGAGAGACCTGCTGCAATATGTGTTGAAATCAAAAGCATTGATGATACCCCAAACTTCGATGAGTTTCCAGAATCTGATATTCTTAAGCCAACAGTGGCTACCAGTAATCACCCTGAGACTGACTACAGGAACAAAGACTGGGTCTTCATCAATTATACATACAAGCGCTTTGAGGGCCTGACAGCTCGGGCCCTTCCTACATGAAAGCAGCCAAATAGTATTCTTGAAACAGAATTCTTAGTGGAGCGGAGTTCTTGGTACATAATCATGGTTTTCCTCTCACACACTCTTTTTTGAAAGAGTTTCCAAGAAGTTTATGGAACCCCCCAGTGTGTCATGGTAAACTCTCCTGAATGTGACAGTAAGTGGATTCTCTTCCATCATACACTGGAAACCTGTAGAACAGAGACATTTCTACCACATCGGCCATGACAGCTGTACTGCTTCTTTAGAAGCCTCCTGAGCCAGTTTGATAGAAATTTTGAAAAACTTTTTTTCCTAAGTTCATCAGAATGAAGAAGAAACAACAGCCATCATCAAACATTACTGAGATTGTAACATAGACTTATTGACTGTCAGCCAATTTCTGTGATTTTATGACAGATGTGCTTTCTGCCAAGCCCACCAAGTATTTCTTTTTCCTTTACAGCTAAAAGTTCCATAGGACTAAGGAAATAAAGCAATAACGAAAGCCTCAGCAGCCAGCATTCTGGCTGAAGGAAATGATCCACCATCCTCTGAGTGGGTGGTGATGGTGGTTTCTCCCCGTACAGGAGCGAGTGGCTCCTGTTAGCCTCCATTCATGGTGCACTTTATCTATGGTACTAGGATAAAGACCCTCAATTCATCAATTTCTCTCCTCCTCCCTGTCTAAAACACTCGTGCTGCTTTTCTGAGTGTTGATGGGGGATACTAGTGTGATCTGTTGTCGATCTCAGAAGACCCGAGCCACTGGGCTTTGCCAAGGACTGCCAGATCATGTGGCAAACCCTTCCCGTCTTTTCATGGCTGGATCAGAATATCCCTCAGACGGATGTTGTGATGGACCAGCAGTAGCCACAGGTGCTGTCAGCAGGAACTCAGTCTGCTCCTGGGAACATAGTGGGGAGAGTCCAGGCTGAGGCAGCAGGCCTGGAACCCTCTTGGCTAAGGTGCTGCTCCTGTTCGGTTTCCAGAACCTCACTGGAAGCGAAGGAACCAGCCCAGTAGAAAGTGCAGAGCCAGCCTACCAATCCCTGTAATGTTCACTCTCCAGTCCTTGATGCAACTGTGCTTTGTCTTCTCTCGGTCTTTGTCTTTGTCCTCTCCAATTTAAGTAACCACTTTGCCTTGGAATCGTGATTACAGATATTTCCTTTCCAGATGCCTTCCTGGGGGATGCTCCTCTCTACCCTAAAGGGTAGCCTGCAGCCTGGGCTGACCAAGCCTCTGCTGTGGCATTCTCAAGAGAGACCCTCTGAATTTTAGCACAAAGTGCCTTTTCTTTCACAGCTGCCACCACCTTAAGAGGAATTTTGCTGGATCAGAAAAATGTGGAGGCTCCATATTAATGCATTATTTTAAAATTGTTGATAACTCTGAAAGCATCATTTGCACCCGTGTGGTGATTTTGCCTGTTGCAAAGCGTCACGGCCAAGCTGTAGCTGGGAGGCTGCTTTCCGCCAGTCTTGAGGATAAGATCAACTTGAAAGTATGTCCTGGCTGAGCCATTCAGAAACAAAAAATGGGATATCAGAGTTATAGTAGTAAATGAAACTGCTTTGGGTTTTAATGTCTTGGAGGAAGAAAAAAGAGAATATTAGGGAAGTATTAACTTTGGATGAAGGTAATGTTTGCCCCTTAATCTTTCATTCATGGTCTGCTAGTGAAAAGGAAGTAAATGAGATTCTTTAGTGTAACTTTGTAGTTCAGTTGTATTACCAAATAGTTGAGGTTTTGACCCCCAGGTGTTTTGCAAGTATGTGTGGTAAGCATGGTAGAGAAAAGTTCACAGGAGTGGTGATAGTCTGTGTGTGGGGAGTGGCAGGGGATGATTTGTTTTAGGGGAAAATGCCCGCATTTTAGACTTCTGAATAAACAGCGTGAAAACAAAAAAACAAAAAACAAAACAAAAACAAAAAATTAAAAAAATCAAAAAATCAAAAATTAAAAAATTAAAAATTAAAAAAATTTTAAAAGGGACGCCTGGGTGGCTCAGTTGGTTAAGCGGCTGCCTTCGGCTTGGGTCATGATCCCAGCGTCCTGGAATCGAGTCCCACATCGGGCTCCTTGCTTGGCAGGGAGCCTGCTTCTCCCTCTGCCTCTGCCTGCCACTCTGTCTGCCTGTGCTCGCTCTCTCTTGCTCTCTGACAAATAAATAAATAAAATCTTAAAAAAAAAAAAAAATTAAAAAATTTAAAAAATTTTTTTAAAAAAGGAAATTAAACAATTTACATTCTGATAACTTAGTGGGCTATTTTGTAATCATTAGAAATAATAGTTCTGAAGACTGTATGTATATGTTTGTCATTTTTAAGATTTTATTTTTAAGTAATCTCTACACCCAATAGAAAGCTCAAAACTTACAACCTTGAAATCAACAGTCACATGCTCCACTGACTGAACCAGCCAGGTACCCCTGTATATGTTTTATGTACAAAGAACAAAAGACTTATATGTATATAGCAAACGAATTTTAATTAAAAAATATTAAAAGAATTTTTTCTCAATAAAGATTAAGTTTATGCAAAAACAATGCATTTCAAAAAGGTCAGTCATTGATATGTAATCAGTAGGGCTTACATAAATTGGTTATCAGTATAATTTTTTAGAAGAAATTTTATTTATTATTTTTAAAAAATGTGTGTTTTTTTTTTTTAAGATTTTATTTATTTATTTGACAGACTGCGATCACAAGTAGGCAGAGAGGCAGGCAGAGAGAGGAAGAGAAGCAGGCTCCCCGCCTAGCAGACAGTCCGACGCGTGGCTCAATCCCAGCACTCTGGGATCACTACCTGAGCCGAAGGCAGAGGCTTTAACCCCCTGAGCCACCCAGGAGCCCCGAAAAAAATGTTTTATTTATTTATTTGACAGAGAGAGCGCACAAAAGTATGTAGAGTGGCAGGCAGAGGAAAAGGGAGAAGCAGACTCTCTGATGAGCAAGGAGCCTGATGTGGGGCTCTATCCCAGGACCCTGGGATCGTGACCTGAGCCAAAGGGAGCCGCTTAACCAACTGAGTCACCCAGGTGCCCTAGAAGAAATTTTAACAATAAAAACTGTCATTAAAAAAATTTATTAATTTGATATTACTGCTTTTCTTTTGTGCAGAAAGGTGGTTTTATTAAAGCATGGGGAAAGGCTCTGTGGGCAGAAAAAGCTGCCATTAATGCATATTTTTTTTTTTTTTTTTTTTTTTTTTTTTTTTTTTTTTTTTTTTTTTTTTTTTTTTTTTTTTTTTTTTTTTTTTTTTTTTTTTTTTTTTTTTTTTTTTTTTTTTTTTTTTTTTTTTTTTTTTTTTAAGATTTTATTTATTTGACAGAGATCACAAGTAGGCAGAGAGGCAGGCAGAGAGAGGAGGAAGCAGGCTCCCCGCAGAGCAGAGAGCCCGATGCGGGGCTCGATCCCAGGACCCCGGGATCATGACCTGAGACGAAGGCAGAGGCTTTAACCCACTGAGCCACTCAGGCGCCCCAATGCATATTTTTAAAAAGATAAATTGAAGGAGGTATCTTCTTCCTGAGAAGAGCAAATAGGTATTTTGATGTCAACAGATACAATAGTGTCTTATTAATAACTGTCCAAATAGCGAATAAAACCTAAAACACTTTTATTTAATTCTTTTTCCTTTTATTTAATCCATGTATATTTCAGAGAAAACTTCACCCAAATGTCAGATTCACCTTTTAATTCACAAGAATGCTGATTTGGAAAATGTAATGTCTGTGTCTAAGTGTTTCATTTATTAGATATTCAGTGTTCTCATGTTTTGCTGACAGAAATCACAATTAAGCTTCTATGATTCTAGTTGAGAAACCATGCCCCCTTTCATACTGATAAAAAGAGCCATAACATGTTATAAAGGCATAATGTGCTAGTTGTTTATTGAATTTTTATGAAGAGAAAAGGGTCAGAGTAAGTTCTATAAGTAGGTCTCGTAAAAAGATTCTAAAATCTAGAAACCAAGAAAAATGGAAGTTATAAAACAAAACTCATTAAGGCCTATGAAGAATGAAGGGATAGGTTTTTCAAGACCATTTAAAGAGGTGAACTGAGTCTTAATTTTGGCTTAATTAGCAATTGATATCAAATATTTACTTCTTTTCCAAGGCAAGGGGTCAAGGCAAAATATGTGGTTTGTTCAAAGCTCATAGTCTTTTTACTGTGGTGTGAATAATGGTAACATAATTATCAAAAGATAGCTGTATCATCCTTTTAAACATTTATATTTTTCCCTAAATTTTGATATTTTGGCAGGCAACGCTGAGTAAATAAATTTAATATTTGTGTAATATAACACATGGTGACATTTAAACTGAAATATTGAATTTCGTTAAGTTTGTTTAAGAACTTGCAATGGGGGCACCTGGGTGGCACAGTCAGTTGAGTGACTGACCCTTTGCTGTGGCTGAGGTTGTGATTTCAGGGTCCTAAGATGGAGCCTGACAGTGTGCCCTATGCTCAATGCAGAGATGGTTTCAGACTCTCTCTCCCTCTTCCTCTGTCCCCCTTCCACGGGTCTCTCTCTCTCTCAGATAAATAAATAAATCTTAAAAAAAAAAAAAAAGAACTTGGTATGATAGTGAAAAGCTCACTTTTCTCTCTTTTATTTCTCATTTGTTCATGTAAAATGAAATCAAATTTTTGTTGTCAAACGTTTTTCCTCTTAAGATTTAGGTATGAATGTATGTATGTATTTAAATAGGCTCCACACCCAACATGGAGCCCAACACAGGGCTTGAACTCACAACCCCAAGATCAAGATCTGATCAAGATCTGAGTTGAGATCAAGAGTTGGATGTTTAACCAACTGAACCACCCAGGTGCCCCAACACATATTCATTTAAAAAGACAATTCAGTTTAAAAGACTGGTTTATGCTTCCAAAGAATAAGATAGTTGTCACAGAAATAGAGATGAGCAGATGATGGCATGTTTGCCCATTTCCTTGAGAATTAATCACCAAAAATCTTTGAGAAAAGGAGTGCCTCTTTCAGGGTCCTTCCAAGGGCAAAGGGATAGTTTCCTAGATTCCCTCCACATAGGGTGGCTTTAGTTTGGATTGCCATTCAGAGTGTAGCTGTGTTAAGGTCCACTTTCCACTTTCTGTGAGTATTCTCCTCACCTTGAAAAAACATATGGTCTCCAGACCTCTTTTCCACCTGAAAAATAACTCTGAACAACCACCAGATCCTTCCTGTTCTTTATAGAATTTTTTTACATGAACATTTCTTTCTCCTCCACCAGCCCTTTCTCTTGTGAAGTTTTATATGAAGAGAGAGATTCTCTCAATCATTTGTCTGAGTCACTTTATCAAAAATTGCTTCATACATACCACACAGTCATAGGAATGTCTTCTCAGAAACTCTATATTAACATCTAAGAAATTACTGCCTCTGCTCTTTTTCAAAAGAACAAAACAGGATTTTATATCATGTTCAAGAGTAATTCTGAAATGTAACTGTGATTGGGAGAACATAGGTCTGTTCATCCATTCTGTTGGAAGGCCTCATCAGATTAGGAAGGCAGGAGAGATTGGTTTTAGAATGATCTCTTGATGAACTTCCTGTGTGTCCTACATTTTCTCCCCTGGAGTGTCCTGATCAGGTCTTTTTTTTTTTTTTTTTTTTTTAAAGATTTTATTTATTTGAAAGAGAGATCACAAGTAGGCAGAGAGGCAGGCAGAGAGAGGGGGAAGCAGGCTCCCCGCTGAGCAGAGAGACCAATGCAGGGCTCAATCCCAGGACCCTGAGATCATGACCTGAGCCAAGGGCAGAGGCGTAACCCACTGAGCCACCCAGATGCCCACTGATCAGGTCTTGATCTGAGGGAGTCAGGCATCCCTCAAATGTTTCATCTTAACACAGTGTTGGCTCAGATTTTAGTGTTTCTATATTTGATTAGGTTCAAATGTGCTATGGACTGAATGTGTGTCCTCCGAATTCCTGTTTGAAATGTAGTCCGAAATGGGATGGGATTTTGAGGTGGGGCATTTGGGAGGTAATTAAGTCATGAGGGTGGAGCCCACATAAATTGGATTAGTGCTTCCATAAGAGGAGGCCAGGGTGCTAGCTTGCCCTCATTCTGCCGGGAGAGGATGCAGTGAGAAGCCAGGCATCTGAAACCCAGAAGAGGGCGCTCACCAGGACCTGATCATGCTGGCATCCTGTTCGTGGGCTTCTAGCCTCTGGAACTGTAAGAAATAAATTTCTGTTGTTGTTAAGCCACCTAGTTTATAGTGTTTTGCAGCCTGAGCTAAGGCAAAGTGTGGCTGGGATTCCTTGGTATAGTTCCTTAGAAGGAAAGCCATTTAAAAAACCCAAAAAACAAAAACAAAAACAAAAAACCAAGTTGCCTGACACTCATGTATCCAGCGTGTAATAATGACAGAGGGATAGGATAACCACAGAGACAACCCTGTTGAAAAAGGGGGAGAAAGGAGGCAGGTAGCAATTTTGGAACCAAGCTGGGCACATGTCAACATTTCTGCAGACTCCGGGAACAGGAAATACTCTTTAATGAAGATTCATTTCTGCTCCTAGAAAGTCGTGTTCTGTGGCTTTTGGTTCTGCCTTCTGGGTCAACCCTCTAAGTCACAGTTTTTTCCCACAAGAAAGCGCATAAGCTTGCATGTGAGGAGCACGCTCAGCTTGATTTCTGCTCAGAAGCCTCTTCTTATTTTGAGCTGTTTTGACCCATTTAGCCCAAGCTTTCAAAGACTTTGTAGGCTTCATACATACTTCCTTGTGTATCTTCACAACTTGTGTTACCAAGTGAGGATGTGCTCCTTTAGATAAAAGCCACTCTTGCCAAAGCCCTCTAACTTGTGCTGGCACACAGGGTGCTGTGGGAGGAATGCTTTTAAGATTCTTAGTAATCTGGGGCACCTGGGTGGCTCAGTGGGCTAAGCCTCTGCTCAGGTCATGATCTCAGGGTCCTGGGATGGAGCCCCGTGTCAGGTTCTCTGCTCAGCGGGGAGCCTGCTCCCCTTGCCCCGCCCATCCTGCCTGCCTCTCTGCCTACTTGTGATCTCTGTATGTCAAATAAATAAATAAAATCTTTAAAAAAAAAGATTCTTAGTAATCGTGTGGTCTTTCTGAGAGGAGCTATGAGGCAACAACTTAATATTTCTGAGATTTTACAAAAGGCTGATCTTGGCTAGGTTCACTCATGTGTCTCCAGTCACTTGGAGAGTTGGCTGTCTAGCTAAGGTGACTGGGTCATATGGCTTTTATCCTCCGGCAAAATAGTCCAGGTTTGTTCTCATGGTAGCAGAGTTCTAAGAGCAGCAGATAACAAACTCCAAAGTGAAAGTAGTTTTTAAGCTGGTGTTTGCATCACATTGGCCAAAGCAAATCATATAACCCAACCATATTCAAAAGGGAAGATAATAGACTCTACCTTTTGGTTGGAGGGAGAACATTTGAGGTCATTTCTGCAATTTACTGCGCCTTTTATCTTGCCTACAGAACAAGGTCTTCTAAAGTCTCAGCTGAACTACCCGTGTTGAATAGTCATAGAGCTATGTAAATCCTGTCAAGTCTTACGAGAGCTGCATGTAGTTATGAATCTTACGTTAAGCCTATTCTTACATTCCTTTTCACATGTCACTAATGTTGCAAATACTTGATCTTATTTTCTTGTTTGTTCAGGAACTGGTAGGAAGACCTTGAATCAACTTCTGAAGAATAATTCATTGTTTATTGGTTGTTAATCATGGGAATTAAATGCTAGTTTCACCAGTAAAATATTAGTAGAACCATGAATATTCAGAGACTCCTGGGGATACATTGTCCAGTTTAATGGACAATAAAGAGTGTGCTTTTGGCTTTCTTTATTAAGAAGAAAATCAGCTGGTTCTTTTGGCTTCAGGCATTTCAGTATAATACCATAGAGTTCCAGAATGCCATCTTCTCCTGTATTTTGTGGGTGGAGGGTGTGAGTGGAATCTCTATCAGGAAATAAGTTCAGTTCCAAGTATCCTTCCAGTTCCGGGGTGACCAAGGCCTCTCTGGTTATTTGTGAGGCTGACCTGCACTTTAGCGGATTTTAAGACCTAGATAGATTGATTCTAAGTCTGGTACCTTCTCTGACTGTGGGTAACAGTCTAAATGTGGTCATAGGGTCACTACACTTGCTGGAATAATTGTATTTTGGATTATATAGTATGTGAGAGAAATTTCTTGATGCAAATAGCTTGTAAGCCTTTTAAAAAAGTTTCTTCTAAAAGCTTTATTTATTTCTGCATTGCTTGGGAGAGGGCTCCAGGATGGTAAGAATGCTGCCTAGTCCTAAAACTAACAAATCAGGAACTGATAGATGTTGGCGAGGATTCGGAGAAAGGGGAACCCTCCTACACTGTTGGTGGGAATGCAAGCTGGTGCAGCCACTGTGGAAAACAGTATGAAGGTTCCTCAGAAAGTTGAACAACCCAGTAATCACACTACTGGATATTTACCCTAAAGATACAAATGTAGTGATCCGAAGGGGCACGTGCACCTGAATGTTTATAGCAGCCATGTCCACAATAGCCAAATTATGGAAAGAGCCCAGATGTCGTCCATCAACAGGTGAATGGATAAAGATGTGATACACACACACACACACACACACACACACACACACACACAATATGGAATATTATGCAGCCATCAAAAAACCCAAAGAAATCTTACCATTTGCAATATCATGGATGGAATTAGAGGGTATTATGCTAAGCAAGATAAGTCAATCAGAGAAAGATAATTATTGTATGATTTCCCTGATAGGAGGAATTTGAGAAATAAGACAGAAGATCATAGGGGATGGGAGGGAAAGATGAAACAATTGGAAACCAGAGAGGGAGAGAAACAATAAGAGACTCTTATCTCAGGAAACAAACTGAGGATTTCTAGAGGGGAGGGGGGGTTGAAGGGATGAGGTGGCTGGGTGATGGACACTGGGGAGGTTGTGTGCTATGGTGAGTGCTGTGAATTGTGTAAACTTGATGAATCACAGACCTGTACCCCTGAAACAAATAATACATCATATGTTAAAAAAAGAAAAAGGAGTGCTTCCTAGTGGCTGCATGCACGGAGGGGCTTAGCCCCGAGCCCTGGCACCAGAGGGATGCCCACGGAGCCCTTCAGAGGCTGCTGGGCTCCGGAGGCTTTCCAAGAGGAAGCGAAAGCCGCTCAGCCCCAGCCTGGGGGTGGCCTGTGGAGGGGAGGCAGGTGGTCGCTACCTTGTTGATGAGTCTCCCCTCCTCCCCCAGGAAGTGGTTTTCTGGGAAGTGGCCGAGATCTGCCCTGCGGCGGAACAGGAGGGCCGGCCTCAGGGGCTTCGCCAGGAACTCTGGCAGTTTCCGTGGAGCTCAGGGCTTTACACCACTCGACTTGGGGTCGCTTCTCGACTTGCTGAGAGAGGCCATGGGCCATGCTGTGGTGGTTTGGCATCTTCTAGAGAAGCTGGTGCCTTCGAACGTGTCTGCTAATTCGCAGAAGCGGCCTGAGCCCTCCGGAGCCTCATGGTCTCCGTGCACCTGGCCTCCCGGAGAGAGGTAAGTTGGGGGTGGGGGGCCGCAGGTGCCTCTAGACGGCGGCCTCCTCCAGTGGGGTAACTCGGACAAAGCGGACAGCCCACGGTGGATTGGCGGCGAGGAGCTAATGGCCGGGCCTGGGGGCAGAGGATGGCAGAGAAGGTGGGCCTGGAGGTTGGGACTGGAAACGAGGTCGGAGGGTGGTCAGAGGCTGCAAGAAGGGGTGACGCTGAATCTCTCTTGTCCACTGTTGAAGCGAGGGGACAGATCTGCGACGCTGCGGGGAGCACGAGAGCTGAAATCACTCTTGGGAAATTTCCTCAAGAGTGATATTACTGAAAGAGCGCAGGAAGGGTATATATATTACATACACAATCGTCTGAGCCACCTGGGTGCCTCACGTGGCTTTCTCCAGTGGAGTTTTGAGAGTCAAAAAGAAGCTGGACACAGAATTTATGCTGTTGTACAATTAGCAAGAAACTTGAGGAATCATGAGATGGCCTCATCTGTATCCCTGAGGAGACAAGTGGAGGACAGCTGGGCTGGGAGGGGTGGGGTCTTACTTCTAGGAGATCAGAGTTGGAGGATAAGAGGTCCTCACCTGGGGGCTCGGCTTTAGGAGCCTGATGAGTTCCACTGGTGCCTGAGTTGAGGCAGCCAATAGGAACCAAGTTGATCCTTGTAGATCGTTTATCCCTGTTCATATGTGCCAGGTGTGGGTTATATGCCAGAAGGGCAGCCCTGCCAGTTCCGAGACTTTGATAAGCTTTGTTGAAATTGTCCAGTCTGTACATTTCAAAGGTGCAGTGCACCTCTCTCCCTATTTTTCCCTCTTCTCTACAATGACATGAGGGAGAGGAATCCTAAAAGCCAGAAAAATAATTTGGTTTTTGGCCATACAGTGAATGATTTTCTCATCTCCATCCAGTAATCTATTCTTTTTCTCATTAAAAAGTTGACATCACATATAAAATTTACATATATAAATGGGCCTGTCTCTGGCAGGCTACCATCTAAAATAATAGGCCTCCAACTTTCCTGCATTTTCCATGGCAGCTGAAGGATAGAAGGAAAGGAATTAACTGTGGAACATACCTACACTCTGTCACTGGCCTGAGGTGAGGCAGGCGGGACGGGAACTGCAAAACTCATCAGCTTAGCCTACATAGGTTTTTAATATATGGTGGGTTGCATAAATGAAACTTTGTAAGTTTGAGTGGAAAAGCTTGGAGAATTTGGCAAAGCAGGGTTATATTCATGCTGCTCAGTTAAAAAAGAAAAATAAGCTGGGCAAGAATGGGAAGAGAGCAGATGGGTTACATAGAAACTTCTGGAATATTCTGAGAACATAATAGATTAAGTAGGATTTTATGACCTGGCTTGAGAAGATGATGATTGTTTCTATGAGAAAATGCATTCCAGTTTTCAACTCAGGATATCTGGAACACATCTCCCTTTGTCACAACTCCAGAAAGATTCACAGGAATTTCACTTTCTCTCTAATCTGATCTCAGAGATGGGAACTGTACTCTCGTTAAGCTGAAACTCCATGGATAGAAGCAGGAACAAGTGGGTGGGACTGTTGATTTTTATCTCCACGGAGAAAGGGAATTTTATAGCAACAAGAGTAGGGTCTCTGATGCCAGGGTCCTATCCATGCATATCTTTATGAAACATAAAACAGTTTCGAAAAATGTGGGAATAGAGCCCAGAACCCAGGACTTGGTGGGAAAGCAGGCCAGAGCTCCGTTTCTGCATGTGAACCCTTGACTTCTTCACGTGCTGCTTAGGGTGCAAATGGTTGATAAAGTCATTAAAGCCTGGACTGTCTTTAAAGCCTGCCTGTCATGCAGTGGGATACTGAAGGGTATCTCCTTTCCTTTTCATTCTGGGGACAAGGGGGATGGACTTGATGCTGGGGCATACTCTGTGAACTCATAACATGAGTTGGATGGAGCTAAAGCTTGGCCAGCACCTGAACTGGTCTGTCTGCAGAATTAGGGAATTGGTTTTCACTGATTAAATAAATTGGTTAAAACAGACAAAGATAGCATTTG
Source organism: Mellivora capensis (assembly GCA_004024625.1). Lineage (NCBI taxonomy): Eukaryota > Metazoa > Chordata > Mammalia > Carnivora > Mustelidae > Mellivora > Mellivora capensis. The sequence goes on from PISX010006300.1 coordinate 35,186, forward strand.
ATCTGTCTTCAACAGATTTGATTTTTAAAAAAATCTTAAAAATATACTGGAAGTAGCTAAAAATTTTCTGTCTTTGCCTAGATATAATAATTTGTGCTGGAAATACATATTGACATCGAAGCATAAAGAAATGGAAATATTAAATGTCACAGAAAATCAGATGAATGACTTGTCTCCTTTTCCTCTACCCCTCTCTCTTCCCCATTTTCTCCTTTTTAAAAGTTAATTTAATACATAAAGGACATCTTCATATGTCTATAAAAATAAAGATGATGTTTAGACAGTTTTCCCAGCTGGAATGCTCTGTTTAAAACACTCTGTTTTCATGGCCTCCACTGTTTATTTTACATTCAGAGATGTGGGCACATGGGAACTGTTTGCAGAAAATATCTCTGTTTGCTTCTGCGATTGATATAATACAGAAGCAGAGGGTAGAGGTTCAACCAGCTGTCTTTCTAAAGCCAGATGTACAATCTCTTCTTTTATTACTATTGGCAAGTACTTTTAGAAGGGGAACAAAAAAAAAAAAAAAAAAAAAAAAGGAAGTCCTGGAACATAATGAAGAGATAAATCCATTCTGACTCTGAAAGTGTAACATCCAAGATTTACAGAAATAAAGTTCTCAGTGATCGTTTGAGGTCTAATTCTCATGGAAACGCTCAGGACTGTTCCCCTGCTTGCATTGAACAATAACAGTGATGAGGTAAACATGATGCCTTAAACCTCAGCACATCTGTCAGTGATCGATTACAAGGGCCTTCAAACTTATCTCTGTATGTTGTTCCAACTTCTCACTCTCCCAATCAGTCCATTCTGGATTCTTCCACCAGGATCATCTTTAAACCCGTGGCTCTGACCATGGCTCCACCCTGTCTTCAAGTTTTACAATGGTGGTTTTCTCTTCTAAAAGAGGTAGAAACTAGTGGTCTGTTGGCTGAAACCGGCTTTCAAGTATATATACATATATAGATGTATATATATAGTATTTCTTGACCACAAACTATGAGCCTGAAAAAAAAACAACACAACATGTACTAGTTGCCAATAGTTAAAAATTGGAGAATTTGACAGAAAAATTTGGATATTCTATTATTAAAACACTAGAAGCTCTGGAAACACTGACCTCATATTTTGAGTAAAAATAATTAAACTGAGCCATTGGGAAGGGCACAGTTTCCCTAGTTTCCCACAGGATTGTACACTTCCTGTCTTTTTTCTCATTTACATGATTTCATTTTGCTCATTTACACGATCTGTTTGGCATTTATAGACATTTAAATTTTCAGCTCCTGGACTGTGGGCTCAAGGCCAGCTCCTTAGCCTCACATATAAGGACCATCTGACTCTTATTAACTTTTTAAGACTCATTTCTCACATTTTCTCCTCTTGAACTTTATACTGCAAAAATACAGGTTCCCCTAAGACACTGTGTGATTTTTACCATTTCCAGTCCTTTCTATTTATCTGAAGAGCCTTCCCCACTTACCAAACTATTTTTACCTTCAGGAAAGTGTTTTCTTGATTTCCTTAGAGTTAACCAGTTTTCTTGGAGTTTTTTCCTGAGCATTGAATGTACTTCCGTGATTGATTATACTATGTATTTTACTAATTAGTGTAAAATAAGGAGAAAATTTCCTTTATGAGCAGCAGGTAACAGATTCCTTGTGGGTAAATCCAAACCTTTGAAGAGGGCTAGCTTTGGTAAGCTTGCTCAGGGGCTGCAGCTGAGCCCCTGGGACTGAGACCTAGACGAGTCTCTGCACAGAGGAGCAGGTAAAACTGAGAAGACAGAGGAGGGTTGGAAGGAGGACAGACATTTCAATTGGAGGATTTTCAAGTAAAAATCCACCAGAAGAACTAAATACAGAATTAGTTGAAAAGAATGAGAAGAGTTTGGCCCTCTAGAATGGACTGGGAATGGAAAGCAGGTGGGGTGAGGCAGTTGCTTTTTACCACAAGCCTGTAGTGTTTGAACTTTAAAAATAAAATTCATGCAATAGTTTGATACATCTTTTAAAAAATGATATTTAGGAAAATTTCAGTGTAACAATTGATTTTTTTGTGATATCCTTTTCCATGACCCTAAAAATGTCCATAAAGATTTCAAATAATCACCAAATGTGGAGTGATTTTTAAAACATTTTTTAAAATTTAATTTTTTTTTTAATGGAAACTAGTGAAGGAGCTGTGTTCTAAGTGCTGGCTGGTGTGAAACCAGAAGTGGCACCTTGTAAAGGTCAGAGAATGACTCATATTTTAACTAATATGTATTTTTTTAAATACAATTTTTTAAAAGGATTTTTAAATTTTTTATTATTTTAAAAAATATTTTATTTAGTTATTTGACAGAAATTACAAGTAGGCAAGAGAGGCAGGCCGGGAGAGAGAGGAGGAAGCAGGCTCTCCGCGGAGCAGAGAGCCCGATGTGGGGCTTGATCCCAGGACCCTGGGATCATGACCTGAGCCGAAAGCAGAGGCTTTAACCCACTGAGCCACCCAGGTGCCCCGATTTTTTTTATTTTTTAAAGTGATTTCTACACCCAACATAGGGCTCAAACTCACAACCCTTGAGATCAGGAATTGCATGCTCTACCAGCTGAGCCATCAGGGTGCCCCTCTACAATGTTAAAATATTTTATCAAACTAATAACATGCATTTGATTAAAAAGTATTAGAGAAGATGTAAGGTAAAAGTCCCCATCCTACTGTTGATTAGCCCCAGTTCCATCCTCCAGGGTTGATCTCTTTCACTTCTTTTAAACTGGTTCTGTATTTAGGTCTTTTGGTGGTTATCTTAATATCTCCAAATAATACACTATGGTCACTGTAGCAGATTACATTTTCTAAAGATGATCAAGAGAGTGTCTCCTATTCACATACTTTGTTTTAAAAAATTTTATTTTAGGGGCGCCTGGGTGGCTCAGTCGGTTAAAGCCTCTGCTTTCTGCTCAGGTCATGATCCTAGGGTCCTGGGATCGAGCCCTGCATCGGGCTCTCAGCTCCGCGGAGAGCCTGCTTCCTCCTCTCTCTCCCTGCCTGCCTCTCTTGCCTACTTGTGATCTCTGTCTGTCAAATAAATAAATAAAATCTTAAAAAAAAATAAAAAAATTTATTTTATTATGAAAAGAGCACTTAACCTGAAGTTTACCCTCTCCTATTTTCAAGTGTACCGCATACTATTGTTGACCTTTGGGTACACATCTCTGGAGCTTATTCATCTTGCTTGACTGAAACTATATGCCTTTGATTAACAACTCCTCATGTCCTCCTCTCACGCCCTGGCAAAGACACCATTCCAAAGTCTTTGATTCTACAGATTGACTATCTTCAGTACTTCCTATAAGTGGAATTATGTAGTAGTTGTCTTTCTGTGCCTGGCATATTTTCCTTAGCATTTCCTCACGTCACGTAACTTTCTGTAAATTTGCTGTTCTCCTATCAAGAGGTAGAGTTTCTGTCTCTTCTCCTTGAAGTTTGAAGGGCTTTTTTCCTCCAAATCAGAATGTTTTTACTTCTTTACATTTATAACTGAAATTTCCATCTGGGTATAGGCAAGACTGTCATGCACACTGGTGTTCTTAAACTTTAATTATGCAAATAAGTCCTTTTCAAGTACTAATAGATTGTGTTACCATTCTTACAGCTTTATAGCTGAGAAAATGAGTAATATAGGGCTTGTAACCAGAGCACCGTTCTCCGCAAGTTCAGACTTGGCTCTGCCTCCCACCCACCCACCCAGCGCCGTGGGGATGCAGCATGCTCTTCCTGCCCCCTTCCAGATGGCAGTTAGATAACTGCCACTCACGTCAGTGAGTCAGTGAGAGTCAACGAGAGTCACTCAAGCTTTGGAGCAGGAGTATCCTGGCCCTGAGCAGTGCAGTTATCTCTGGAAATTCAAATGTGGCACAGAAGAGTTGTCACGAACTGGGAGGTACTAACGTGTCTTCTGCCAATCAAAGTGATTGAATCTCTGGTCCAAGCCTGACTGGGCTCTCCTTGCCTCTCAGAATGGACCTGCAGAGCCTGACCACACTCATTGGTGGTCCTGTCCCTGGAGCCAGTTAGTAAGAATGGGCTCCTTCCAATGAGGGGATGCCAACAACGTAGGTAAAAGAAGAGAGAACACAGTGTCCCACAATCTTTAGGTGCTTAACAAATCCTTGCTTGTTGATCTACATGTAAAAAAGTACACAGTAAACTCAGTAAATCACCCCAGAGCAACTACATCTTTGTAGCCACAATTCAGATCAAGAGATAACATTATCAACAACCCAGAGGCCTCCCCCAGAGCTCCCTGTAGTCAATACCCACTCTTCTCCGCAAAGGTAAACACTATCCTAATTTCTAACACTGTAGTTTATTCTGTTTTATAGTCATGGCACCTTATATCCGGGAAACAATAAAATACTGTCATCTTGAGCTCCCTGGTTTTGAACTTCACAGAAATGCAGTAGTACAGTGTGTATGTTTATGAGATTGACCCAGGTGGAGGCATATAGTTGCATCTGACTCATTTGTTACTTTTTTTTTTAAACATTTTAAAAAAAAGATTTTATTTACTTATTTTACAGAGAGAGATCACAAGTAGGCAGAGAGGCAGTCAGAGAGAGAGAAGAGAAGGAAGCAGGCTCCCTGCTGAGCAGAGAGCCTGACACGGGACTCGATCCCATGACCCTGAGATCATGACCTGAGCTGAAGGTAGAGGCTTAACCCACTGAGCCACCCAGGCGCTCCTCATTTTTTACTTCTGTATTCGATCGGCTTCATCTCTCAGGATACATACATGCACCTTTTCTACTGTTAATGAATAGCTGGATGGTTTCCAGCTTTGGGCTATTACAAATAATGCAGCAATGAGCATTCTTTTTCATGTCTTTGGGGCCGTATGTATGCATTTCTGTTGGGTATATATCTCGGAGCGAATTGCTAGGTCTTAGGGTGTAGATAAGACTTTTTCTCTTCCAGCTTTACTGTGCAAAACATAGCATTGGATGCGTTTAAGGTGTACAGTGTGGTGATTTGATACATGTAGATATTGCAAAATGATCACCACAATAGGATTAGCTACCACCTCCCTCATATCACATAATTACTTTTTTTTTTTTTTTTTTTTTTTTTTTGGTAGGGAGAACACTTAAAATCTGTTTTCTTGACAACTTTCTAGTGTTAGGGTCCATGATCAAAGGAGCGAGACTGATGCAAAGTGAAAGTCAAGCAAAGCTTTATTTCGCGCCAAGCATCAAAAATCAAACTGACCATTCGGGGCCGTCTCTTATGAAGAGGCGATGATGACGACCCTGACAAGGTCGCTCCCAAGACGAGGCCGCTCCTGACGAGGCCACTCCAGACGAGGTGCCCTGGTTCAGGGTGGCGAGGGCGGTGCCCCGGCTCGGGGAGGCGAGGCCACTTGCGGCAGTGTCACGGCTGCTGGCGGCAAGAACACTAGTGGCAGTGCTGCGGCTGCTGGTGGCGAGGCCGCTTATGGCCACTACGATGACCACGACGCTCCCAACGACCATGACGACGCTGCTCCCGACGACTACCCTAATGGCTATTCTAATTTCTATCCTAACAGCTATGCTAATGGCTACTCTTCCTACTACTCTTCCCTCTCCCAGCCTCACAGACTAACCTTTATAGAGGTGGTTGAGCCCCACCCACACACAGGTGGCCAATGAGATTTCAATTCACCATAGTAAATATATGCACACCCCACTGATTGGATGTCTCCATCCGGTTGGCCCGCCCCTGTATCCAGGGTTTGCAAGTAACTTCCTCTGGAAGGGGCGGGGTCAACCCAAGCCCACAACTAAAGGGCTCCCTCTGGCCAACCAAGCCCCTACAGTAGCATATAGACAGTGTTAACCCATTAGTCATCACGTTGTATATTAGATCCATAGAACATACTCATCTTAAAACTGAAGCTTTGTGGCCTTTGATTAGCATCTCCCCATTTCTCCACTCCTGGTTCCCTGGCAACTGTTCTTCTACTTTCGGTTTCTATGAGTTAAAAAAATTTTTTAGATTCCACATATAACTGAGAACATACTGTATTCTGTTTTTCTCTGTCTTTCTTACTTCACTTAACATAATGCCCTCACAGTCCATCCATGCTGTTGCAAATGGCAAGGTTTCATTCTCATGGCTGAATAAATTCCAGTGTGTGTGTGTGTGTGTGTGTGTGTGTGTAATCTCTTCTCCATGCATCTGTTAACAGCCACTTATGTTGTCTCCATATCTTGAATATTGTGAATAATGCAGCAATAAACATGGGAGTGCATATTCTGATTTCATTTCTTTTGGACCTATACCTAGAAGTGGGACTGCTACTATATAGTAGTTCTGTTTCCAGTTTTTTGAGGAACTTCCATACTGTTGTCCATGGAGGCTGTTTCTATTTCCACCAACAGTGTACAAGGGGTCCCTCTTCTCCACATCCTTGAGGACTTGTTATCTCATGTCTTTATCATAGTCATACTAACAGGTGCGAGTTGACATTTCCCTGATGACTGGTGATGATGAGCACTTTTTCATGTACCTGCTGGTCACCTGTATGTCTTCTTTGGGGAGGGCCATTTTGACAGCCTTGGCCAGCAGAATATTGTGGAAGTGGTACAATGTGACTTATAAGGGTATGTCATAAAATGTCGTGAAGTTCTGCTTTGTTCACATGTGATGGAAGCAGAAGGAAACAGGAGACACTGCCCACATGCTTTGAAGATGGGGGAAGGGCCAGGAGCCGAGGAATGGTAGAAATGCAGCTTGAGAAGCTAGATAAGGCAAAGAAAGGATTCTCTGCCAGAGCCTCCCAATGGAGCACCGCTCTGCTGAACCTGAATTGTGGCTCAGTTATTACTGATTTTGGACTTCTGGCCTCCAGAACCAAGAGAGAATAAAATTCTCTTGTTTTATGTTACCAAGTTTGTGGTAGTGCACAACAGCAGCCGTAAGAGACAGAAACAAATGGCCAAAAGTAGGATGCTCCACATCGCTAGACATGAGAGAAGTGAAGCTTAATTCCAGAATGAAATACCATTACATACTTATTGGAATAGCTAATATTGAAAAAATAACCGACTAGTATGTATTATATATTAATTTTAATGAGAAATGGAATATACAAATATATTTTCTTGTGTTTAGGTGAAGACTCTAGAAGGATATCCAATAAAGTAATCAGAGAGTTTATCTTTGGAGTGGCAGTAGGTAAGACTGAGGTGGGTGGGGAAAAGTGGGAGTATTTAAACTGTATTCTTTTTATGTATTATTTGATTTTTGATTCTGAACATGTGACTATTTTCTACTTTTTTTAAATGAAGACTTATGCAATAAAAAATTTGATTTCAGTGGATGTGAGTGAGGCCTCTTTACCAACAGGGTTCATCTTAGGAACCGTGTTGTTAAACTGGGATCACTAAGTTCTGGAAGAACTTGTGGGGCAACAGCATTGCCACTGGTTATTCTGGTTCATCCCAGGTGATTAGTCTTATTTCATTGGAGATAAATCATTTTTATATTCCTAGAGGTGGGAGCTGGGGTTTGACTGGCTGCTGAGCATGGAGAGGAAGCCTGTCTATATGCACATTTAGTTCAGCCCAGTCCCTCAGTTTTGCCCTCCATGTGGAGGGGTGTGTCTGGTCTCTATCCCTTCTGGGGCTCTGCTGGGTGTACTATCTTGATATGTATCCCCAGCCCTTTCTGTATGTATTCCAGGCTGTGGTTTTCTCAGCTCTACTTCATCACTTAAAAGTCTTTTTACCTCCTAACTTTGGGATGAAGAAGAAAGAAAGATGGGCTGTCCCCCATCTTGAAAAGAAATCACTACATTTATTGGTTGTTTTCATTTCCGAACTGGTTTGTGAGCTCCTGGAAGGGAGGAAAGTTTATTATTTTAATATACCCCAAGTAGGTTAGTCACTGTCCAGTCAGATAATAGAGACCATACTAAAGATTTCAACAGAGAGAATTTAATATAGGGAATTGTTTCCACAGGTGTTGGAGGATAGAAAAAACAAAAGGGGGCACTGAACTAACATGGAGATAATTACCAAAGAAGCTGCTACCAATCCTGGTCTTGGGGAAAAGACAAGGACGAGGTTGGGATTGTTGAAAGCTAGAACTTTCAGAGTAGGGGACCTGCAATGCTGGGGCTCAGGCCTCTGAGGAGTGGTTATGACCAGGTTGCAGCTAGTAACTCTGATGGCTTGAGAGAGGTTGGTTATGGGTGCCAGCAGTACTTCCGGTGGGAACTGGGTGTTGCAGCTGGGACTAAGTGCCGTGACAGGAACACTGACCAAAGGGAAGGAGAAAGTTGTTTGCTTGATCTGCCTTTCAGTTTCTCTCCAGTGCAAGACTTAACAGGAAGCCAGTTGGCAAAGGAGTCTGGGAAATGTATTTTACAGAATCTTTGTCCCAGCATCACAAAACACAGTACAGAGTTGGATTTAGAGTTGGAGGATAATAGCTTAAAAAAAAAAAAAAGGCTAAAAGGGTACATATAATTAAAAAGAAATGTTTTGTATAAATAAAATATTAAAAAAAATATCTTGGGACACCTGGGTGTCTCAGTTGGTTAAGCGGCTGCCTTCGGCTCAGGTCATGATCCCAGTGTCCTGGGATGGAGTCCCACATCGGGCTCCTTGCTCGGCAGGGAGCCTGCTTCTCTCTCTGTCTCTGCCTGCCATTCTGTTTGCATGTGCTTGCTCTCACACACTCTCTCTCTCTGACAAATAAATAAATAAAATCTTAAAAAAAAATCTTTATAGCCCAGAATCTTTCTTGAGAGTTCCAGGCTTGCATTTCTGTTTATCAGTCATCCCCTTTTGGGTGTCTCTGTGGATATCAAAAGCAAACACAGAAAATTAACTGCTAAGCATAAATTCATTTCCCCCATACTCACTGTATCCAAAAAGTACTAATGTCAATTTTGAATCGAATGGAAACAGAAGCAAAATACTTTTTCAGATGAAGAATATTTACCAAAACTGAATGAATCATGTTTTCATCAAAACTTGCCCTTCTGAGGCACCTTGGTGGCTCAGTGGGTTAAGCATCTGCCTTCAGCTCAGGGCATGATCTCAGGGTCCTGGGATCAAGTCCCACGTTGAGCTCATTGCTCAGTGGGGAACCTGCTTCTTGTTCTCTCTCTCAGCTCCTCTCCCACAAATAAATAAAATCTTAAAAACAAAACACCAAACTTGCCCTTCTTCCTGTAATCTTTCCTCATAAAGGATAACATTGCCCAGCTACTGAAGCCCAACTCTCACAAGTCATTCTCTGTGTTTTCCCACAACCTCCACATCCCAGACAGATGTGCCTGGTCAGCTCTGCCTTGAAGGGTCTCTTGACTCCCATGTTCTCTATGTTGCTTCAGTCCCTGCCCTGATTGGCCCTGATGATATTTTCTGTGGACCAGTGCAATTACTCCTAAATTGGTCCCCAATTACTATCTTACCTTTCTTTACCCATTCATCTGTTGATGACCACAGTGATTTAAAAAAACAAACACAAATCTCAAGTACTAGGGATGGAATGGACAGCATGATGAGTCTAGATATCACCGCTGTGTGATATGTATATATAGAAGGAGTGAGTCCTAGGAGTTCTGATTGTGAGAAGTTTTATTCCCTTTTTTTCCTCTCCTTTCTTTTTATCGTATCTGTATGAGATGATGGATATTAACTTGTAATAATTTTACGATATATATATATATATACATATATATATATGACATATATACATATACATGTCAAACTTTTATGCTATACAGCTGAAACTCATACAGTGATATGTGTCAACTATATCTCAAACTGGAAAAAAATGAATCTTACCAGAACAATGTTCAGGTTATATCATTTAGTGGAAAAGGTGTTAGTAATCTATAATATTTAAAGACCATTCTAAACTGGGAAGGGGAGAGCAGTGTTCACTAAATGTCACTGACAGAAGGTAGACAGAAGAGAGAGCTGTGCGTGCTCATGACCCTGTTTGAAATTACTGAATTCCTGTTTTGTGCAAGGGTTACAGGGTGGCATGGAGAAATAGAGGAAAAAGATTGATTTCGAGGTTTAGAAATTGAAAAGGTAAGATAAAAGGAACATGAGGTAAAGATTAGAAAGAGAAGACAGAAAAAAAATTAGAGTCATAACTTTTGTTTCTGTTGAGTTGGGAAGTAACAGAATTTTTGCATTAATGTGAAGGAAATTATTTTATAAATCCCAGAAGTGTCTCTAACAGTTCCCTAAAAAGATGTAAGGAAAGGAACCCCAATTGATATTGTAAGGGAGAGGAAAAAAAAAACAGGGAATGATGTGGTTCTTTTTTGAAGTTCAGGGGAAGACCAAAGAAAGTTATAAAAAATTTTTCAGAGTTTTTTTTTTTTCCGGTTGGTTTACTATCAAGAGAGCCACCATCATTTTCGTGAGTCTGGAAAGGCATTTTCTGACATCTGCTAAGTGATCCTGGAACAAGAGCAGTGCAGGCCTGGTGTGGCATAATGTGCGGTTTATGGATAAGGTTTGCTTTCTAAATGATTAAGTCTGGTATAGTCTCCATTTGAAAATAGAATTAAAGATATCATAAGAAAAATAATGGGAAATTGACAGCTGATGAAAGACTGTGTACTCACACCTCTGTTAGAGCTCTGGATCAACTTGTTAAAAGACAACAGAGGCAAAGCAGGGAAATCTACCTTTTCAGGTGAGAGGAAGGGAAGACTTAGGGGAAGGAGGCTGTAAGTATCCTCAAAGTTGTCTTCCACAGTGCTATAAGCATTTGAAGATCATGGTGATAGGAAGGATAAGAAAATAGCTAATATAAAATCGCTATTTTATTGGGGTATGGGTACAAATATTGCTGCCATCAGAAGCTTCCTCATTAATGCTGTGAGTTTAAATAGGTTATAAAAGGTTAAAAACAAAGCCAAGAAAAGCATTTTTACAGTATAAATATGTAGTAAAGTTAATAAAAAAGCCCTGTGTGATTTATAGGAAAAATCTAAAGGAATCTCTGAACTTCATTTTCCTAGATGGCTTATACCAAATTGCATTGTACGTCCACCAATGTATGGTTAGGGGAGGGGGGACATGCTTCACACAGAATCACCTGACCTGGTCACTTCAGAGGAAAAAGTTGTTGTAATTCACCCACCCAGAGGGGGTGCTTTTCCCCAATTTATTCAAAGTCTTGTGCAGAGTTAACATAAAGGAATACCAGGAGTCATCCTTGGATAGGTGTGATAGAACATGGGTCTAGAAACACATAGAGCCAAGTTTAAGTACTTCCTGCATTACTAACAGTGAGTGTGGCCTTGCCTTCTCTGCCCTGATTTCCTCATCCACAGAAGCCCAAAGACTAACTCACAGTATTTCTGGGAACACTAAAGATGATAACATGTGAAAGTGTTTTGTAAACTGTAAAATAGAATTCAGTCTTCATTTGGAGAACACATATTGAGCACTGTGGTATACAAGGTACTTTGTTAAGTTTTGCAGATACAGAGCTGAAAGACCTTGCCCTTGGGGAGCTAACAACCTATGGGCATAGCATATGGACCCATACTTATAATGCATTGTGATCTGGAAGGTAAAAATTGCTATGGACTTAGAGGACTGAGGGACCCTCCTAGTGTAAGATCGCTGGACCCCTTGTGTTCTTCATCACAAGTTTACACAATTAGATAACCTCAGCTCTGGACTACTATGTATATCTGAATAGAAAAATGGATACACAGGTGGAGGGCCAACTCCAGCACAAATTACCTTGTGCAAATTAGAAAGAAAACTCCTCTTGACAGATAACATTGCAAAATGTGCCTCTCCACTCTTCTGCCAAGACCAGTTGAAAAGTAAGAGGGCAGGATTGGAGCAGTCTGTCACAGTGGGCCCCTCCCTGGGACTCTGTGGAGCACAGCCGGAATCATTAAACATGGTGGCCTGCTAGGGATAGGTTTTTGTAAGTCTTGCTTTTGAAGACTACAATTAAACAAAATAGGATAGAGCACATGCAACCATTTGTGCATGCAATTTAGGAGATGGCTTTAATTTTGTGAACTTGGCTTCCCTAGGCAAACAGAAGTGTATCCTGTGAGGGATGGGAGCACTTTGTAGTAACTGGGGTGGCTACTTGCCAGCTTTCCCATGTGAGCTTGAACAGATTTTGAAGAGATGGGTCAGACCTTAGCCAGGAAGACAGAAACCTCTCTGAGTAGTTAGAGAAGTTGAATGCAGGACTTGGTTACATAGGTAATGGAATTACCAAGAAGTCAAGTGGGGTGGTGAGCCAATCCTGATATTAGCAATAGTAGCAAGCTAACGTCACTTTTGGGCCAGGGTGACAGAGGAAAGCATTAGTGTTTTTGGAGCCTGGAGACCAGACACACTATGGAAAAATGCAGCCATGGTAGCCTGGCTGGTCTAAGCTGACACTGTGGAGGGAGAAAATGAGCTCTTGTTGGAGATGCTGCTGAAGATGGACAAGGAGGGGGAAATACCCTAGGTTTTCTTTTCCTCCAGGTCTCTAAACTCCATCCTGTACCCTCCCTGGCTAATTGCAGATCTTCTAACTACAAGGGAATCTTGGAAAGGTAGCCTTGGGAATGTAGCCTGTGGGCTCAGCCCCCTTGCTGTACAGAGCAGGCCAGGGAACAGGAGAGGAATGGCCTCTCAGAACTCACAGGTTCAAGCTTGATATAATGAAAGACAAGAAAATATGGGACTGAACTGAATAACCAAGAACTATACAAAGTTCTTTTTAAAAAAGTTGTTTAGAAAGGAGCATAGAGGAAGAGGGTGTAGATTTTCAGTTAAAGTATACCAATGAATATACAGTGACCAGTTAAACATAAAAATGTGGAGAATGGCAAGTAAAAGGAATATAAACATTGAAAACATGGAAATTTTCATTTTATATTATTTGGACCTGGTGAAATGGGGCTATATTATATTATTGAAGAATACACATTTCCCAGAGGAGAACGTTCTTCCCTTCATTTTGTAACAGGTGCCAGCTATGTGAGGAACATCCGGGGTGAAAGACTCTGATGGTCCCATTCCATCACAGCCCAGGTCAACCTCTGATGAGCTATGACTATAGCACCTGCTCAAGACTCTCCCTCTAGTTCAAGGGAAGGAGTGGTCCCTGGAGTCCCTCAAAAACTGCCTGTCACCCCTGGTACGAACCCTTCTGGCTTTTAGTTGTCCTGGATGCTCAGGTGAAATGAGGTTATTCTGGTTTGTGAATCTGGATACCTGATGCTGACATCAACAATTCCACTCTTTGGGGATGCTCTTTAGGGTATCCTCTTTGGCTCTCTCTTATGTAAGCAGCCTCTAGGCCATGCTGTCCAATCGAATTTTCAGTGAGGATGGACATGTTCTATGTCTGTGTTGCCCAATAGGTAGCTTCTAGCCTATCTGAGTACTTGAAATATGGCTAGTATAACTGAGGAACTGAATTGTAAATTGTTTAATTTTAATTATTCATAATTTAAATTTGATCTTCACATGAGGCTAGTGGCTACTAGCTACTAGTTGGCTACTGGTTGGCAGTATATGTTTATGGAATTGAAACTGAGCTTTTGGATAATCTCACTAGTTTATTCCACAAGAGGGAACAGTCTTTCCTTTGTTTTCCAGGCAATCAGAAGAATTAAGCTAATTAACTCAGACCATCAAGAGAGACTAAAATTTCCTGTAGCCTAAGACCTTGTCCGTATTTCTGTTGTTTGTGTGCCCGGTGACCCATGAATCCAAAGAGATTCCAAATCTCTCTTCCTGATAAGTCAGGGGAGACAAAAACTTGTGGAAAAGTTTCTTGGCTAATGTGAATCTAGAAAGAGAGGGCCAAAAGCAGCATTTCAGTTGTTCATGGCCACAGAGTGCATGAGGGCACTCTGAAGGGTATCTGAGAGCTGTCCCCCACTCCTCCCAAGGAGGCATCTATGACATCTCTCAGAGAACATTGCCAAAACCAAAACAATAACAAAAAGAACAAAATCAGGATGAACTCCATCCCAGAGAATGCCAGTGGAAGACAGAGTGTGACTGGACCAGGAGCCTTCTTGCCATATAAAATTATGACTCCTCATGATGGTGCATGGACTAAATTTTACCCCCCCCTTTAAAAAAGATTTTATTTATTTATTTGACAGACAGAGATCACAAGTAGGCAGAGAGCCAGGCAGAGAAAGAGGGGGGAAGCAGGCTCCCTGCTGAGCAGAGAGCCTGATGCGGGGCTCAATCCGAGGACCCCGAGATCATGACCTGAGCTGAAGGCAGAGGCTTAACCCATTGAGCCACCCAGGTGCCCTTAAATTTTACCTTTTTAATGAAGAATTCAAGGACAAAAATCCTGAATTGACTGAGTTCAAATCTACTTTGAGAAAACACAAAGTGGCTGAAGTTACTCCCCAGAAAATAATAGGATTCTATCATATGTGTATCTCAGGTGTAGTCCACATGACGTAAAAAAGTGTTAAAACAACAACAAGATGAACTCCCATCAGTGCACCATCGCCACACAGTGTAGTCTGCAGCGTAGGCTGGTGCCCAGGAAGGAGGTACTGCTCTGTGAGCCAGTGTGGAAGAATTTCCAGACTAGTGCACAGAGGAAGCAAGTCACAGAAGGACATATACAAATATTATGTACGATAATAAACTGGCAAAATGGGGTAGTACTTGTCTTAGGGATACATGTGTAAGTGGTAGGAACTGTCACACAAGTAGAAAAAGAATACCAAAGTCAAGATAGGAATTACCTCTGGGAGTTGAGGAGGAGGATGGACTCAAGGGGGCGCCTGTGGTAATGGAAATGTTCTTTTCCTCAAGCTGTGTGGGAGGCACAAAGTTGTTTACTTTTGTTGTTATTGCTATTATTAAAATTCATAAGGCTAAGGGAAAAGTACATGTACAATGGGATGTTATTTCTATATAGTTTAACATTAGGCAGAATGAGGAAAAAAATATAGAACCAGCTATTGTTTCTAGATTCATATCAAAGTTATAAACTGTATCTCAAGGGGCACCTTGCTGGCTCAGTCGGTGGAACATGTGACTCTTGATCTCAAGGTTGTGAGTTCGAGCCTACATTGGGTGTGGAGCCAAAAAAGGTACCCCAAATTCAGGGTAGTGGTTAACTCAGGGAAGAGAAGGAAAAGCATTAAGCAGGGCTCTCGGGTGCTTGAGTTTCAGCAGTCGTTTTCATTTTTTACTTCTGTAGCAGAGTGGTATCTGTTACATTTTTATATGCCTAAGATGTTTCACCAAAACTATAAAAAGCAGAAGCTAGTGTGGCTTCATTAGAGAATCTGCAGGGAATGCAGGCTCCAAAGAGCAGACGGACCGGAGAAGAAAGCATATGAGGAGAGGCTAAGGCCAGGTTCTCTCTAGGCTCATTACAGCGAATGCTAGAGATGGAAAGCAGTCGGTAGAAAACCTGTGTGCAGAGCAAAGTACGCAATAGGGAAGTATTAGGCCTGTTGGCTGAGGATAATCTCGTGTTAACAGCGGGCTGTGAGAAAGCAGAGGGTCCCAGGATTTCATTCAGTCATTCACTCAGCCCAACTTTATTGACTGTTTCCATTGGAAGGCTTCATTCTGCTCATTTCTTGTTTTGTGCACCTTCTTCAACAAGGTGGAGAATGGACTGGAAGGGATTGGAAAATTCCCAAAATAATCAGTGTCAAGTAGGTAAGGGGTTAAGAGACTACTTAGCATCTTGCATTTTTGTTTGCTTGCTTATTTTTGAGAGGTAACTTAGGACAGGAGTTAATGTGTTCTGGAACCAGATTGCCTCCGTTCAGATTCCAGCTCCATTGATTGTTGGCTGTGTGTTCTAAGCCAACTGCTTGACCTTTCTCTGTCTTAATTCCATGGTCTGCAAAACATGAATGGCAGTATCTACCTTCTGGGGGTATGAGGATTAAATGAATTAATGTATGTAAAGACCTCAGAACACATGCCATAAAAGGGTTTCCTAATAATTCTATCCTCATTAAGTTTTTTTTCAAGTTTCTAGGGCTAAATTAATTACTATCTTTAAAAGTGTCAGAAATTGTCATACTAATTATTTACTCAGGAAGAAAGAAATGGGTCAAGTGTGGTGGGACTGGGACAGGGCAAGATAATCAGGTGTCCAGGTAGAGGGTTAGACTAGAGATAAAAATTTAAGAGCAATTAGTATGCAAATTTCAGCGGCTGCTCTTAAACTAGGTCTTAAAATCTGCCAGATGATGCTGGATATCCCTCGTTATGAATAAAAACTGTCCCCACTGCTATTCAAGTGAGAAGTTTTATCCTTGCTTTATTGCTCCCATTTGCTTTCCTCTTAGGATGGCGTTAGTCTGGGGTTCTATCTTTTTTTTGGTGTAGTCCATTTTCATGATGACTTGAATGGACTGTGCTAGACATCAAGGAGGGAGGAGATAATAGTTTGTCATCTAAAAGAACAATAATAGTTTTTATTTTTTTTAAAGAATTTATTTATTTATTTGTCAGAGAGAGAGAGAGCCAGTGAGCAAGCACAGGCAGACAGAGTGGCAGGCAGAGGCAGAGGGAGAAGCAGGCTCCCTGCCGAGCAAGGAGCCCGATGTGGGACTCGATCCCAGGACGCTGGGATCATGACCTGAGCCGAAGGCAGCCGCTTAACCAACTGAGCCACCCAAGCGTCCCATTAGTTTTTAGTAGCACACATGAGACCAAATAACACACTTTGGAAAAGGGATGCAAGCTCATTTTGAAAAAGAAAAATAAACACAAAATCCCGTGGGATTTAATTCTGACTCTTAACAAAAAATTTTATGGACCTTCAACCATTTAGTTCTCTGCTTTATTTACCAACAATGCCCAGAAAGCATATATTTCTGTTACTATATATATATATATATATATATATATATATATGTCTTCAGGTTTGCCTCTTTTAGTAACTAGGGTGCTGAAAATAGTATTTTTGAGGTGCTTCTCCACAGCATTTCTTACATCTGGGATATTTTAATGTCACTGAAATGTATTTAAATTCTAGATGCATGTGTTACTATGTGGAGAGTCATTTAGAGGAACGGAAGTTGATGTTTTGCTTGGGAGGCCTTGCCAATTATGGTCTGTGTCAGAGGCCTGGACTTTGTTATTTATGCTCTTTAGGAATATGACCAGCTTTTTTCTAGGCCTTAATGCTAAGGATTGAAAATTAAATTTCTAGAGAAAAATTATCCTTGGATAACTTTGGAGAATGGCTAAACTTTTCATCCTATGTATTTGATTATTATCAAGTGTCTAATTTGTGCCAGTCATATTGATTCTGAAGGTGGGGATCTCACGACAGACTTTTTTCCAGAACACTTCATTAAGGTTCTAATTTGGTTGGTTTCCCGTGTCACTGTGTTCATTGTCATTGACTTTCTCTTTATGCTTATTGATCCCTTGGACTACATATGCTTTTCCCCATAGTTGTCATTGTGAAGTTTTCTTCTCATAAGGAATGCCAGGTCACTGTGTCTGGAGTGTTAAATAACTTTGGGGATGTTTCATCTTATTTTACTTGGCTTATTTATCATGTGTCTTAATCTTGAAAGCAAGAAATCTCAATATCCATCTTAGTGTGTGGTCTCAAGTTTGGAAGGAATTGCTTGCCAGGACTTTTAGAAATATTAGGAGCTCCTTGGATCATTTAGCTACTTAACATAATGGAAAAATGACCCCAAACTCTCTCTAAAATTGCAGTTAATTTATATGACAAATGAACGATCTACTGAGAGAGCATTTTATTACGTGGTGATAATTTAGCTTTTTAAAATTGTGTTAAAAGAGAAATCACTAACCACAGGAATAGCGGCAATGTTTCTGCCATAACAGACATTTCTAATGAATTCTTTGGGCATTGAACCCTTTGGGCCAGCCCGCATGAGCAATAAAAAGGCAGAGGGAGGATGATGGAGAAAGTTTTTCTTTTTCGACTGTCAGTTTTTACCAGTCATATTTTTTCATTTTTCTGAGGCTCAAATTAGGAGCTGCAGAAATGGCTAGGGAAAACTTTGAAAGGATTAAATACTCTCTACATAGCTATTAAAATAAAAATTCCACCTTCATGTTATGGAATTAAGTGGTTCTGAGGATCGTATTGTGCTTAGTATTCCTTCAGTAGTTCTTTTCTTAACAGTAACTTCCCACAGGGAAGACTTAGTGACAGAGCTTGTCTAGAAAGAAGCAGCTGACTCTGATTTTCTTCCCAGTAGATGATGATTTTGGAAGAGGGAGATTTAGTTTCTTTTTGAATTGTGTACACAGTTCTCCAAGAATGCCAAAGTGAACATTTTTCATCTCTGTTTTCCTTCCGATTTCAGGGCACGCAATAATTTGTCTTCGATAGCTACATATGGTTAAAGGCTCTCTCCTTTCCCTTAGCATCTTTCTTAAATTCTTTGTTTGGGTTCATCTTAAGCCAAATTTGAATAGGGATTCACTGTTTTGCAACTGGGGTGGCTAGGGAAGCTGCAGGCTCTGTTGCTTTTGTGTTAAACAGTGTCTAAATTTGGGGATGCCTGGGTGGTTCAGTCAGTTAAGCATCTGACTTCAGCTCAGGTCATGACCTCAGAGTCCCACATTGCTCAGTGGGGATTCCACTTCTCTCTCTGCCCCTCACCCCGCTCCTATTCTCTCTCAAATAAATAAATAAAATCTTAAAAAAATAAAACTATAGCTTCTGGAGCCCTTCTAGTCTCACCTTTGTCCCCAAACCACATTAACTCTATGCCGCATTGCCCCCATGCTATAATGGGGTTTTCAGATACCCAGAAAGATGCAGTTGTAGCATAAATTGACAGCAGATTTGGGAATCAGAAGATGGGTGGTGAAGGTGCAACTCTACTTCCAAGTGACCTTGGAAGTCAAGTGATTTCCAAGTCAAGTGATTCTGCTTATCTCCAAGGGGAGTGTTCTCCCTACAAAGAACCCCTAGCTGTTACAGTCCAGAGTTTCACAAACATCTCTCTGACTTGTGGGTTAGAAAATCTGATTTGTCTTTACTATTCTTTTGTGAAGAGCTTGATAGAAATTACTGGCCGCTGTTATTTGTCAAGAAAATCATGACTTCAGTCCCCAAAAACACTTACTGATGAGTGAATGGAATGATTATTTTCTAAATTTGAAATCCTTTTGACCCTGTAGATTGTTATTATGATAACTTCATTTTATAAATCAAGGAGCAAAAAGGACTTAGGACTCCTTGCTACCTTGTAAGTTCAAACGAGTAGCTTCTAGGATGCCTGGGTCCCTCAGTCGTTAAGCATCTGCCTTCGGCTCAGGTCATGATCCCAGGTTCCTGGGATCGAGGCCCACATTAGGTTTTCTGCTAGGCAGGAAGCCTGCTTCTCCCTCTCCCACTCCCCCTGCTTGTGTTCCCTCTCTCGCTGTGTCTTTCTCTGTCAAATAAATAAATAAATCTTTAAAAGAAGAACGGTAGCTTCTAAACTTTTTAAACGATTTTATTTATTTATTTGAGAGAGAGAGAGTGAGAGAGAGAGAAGTGTGAGTGTGTGTGTGTGAGTGGCCGGGGGAAGGGTAGACAGTGAGGCTAAAAGATCTTAAGCAGACTCCTCTGAGCTGAAGGCAGAGTCTGATGCAGGTCTCAGTCCCACGACCCTGAGATCATGACCCAAGCTGAAGCCACCCAGGTGTCCTTCTAAACTTTCTTTCTTTTTTTTTTTTTTTTAAACTTTATTTATTTATTTGACAGAGAGAGATCACAGTAGACGGAGAGGCAGGCAGAGAGAGAGGGAAGCAGGCTGCCTGCCGAGCAGAGAGCCCGATGCGGGACTCGATCCCAGGACCCTGAGATCATGACCCAAGCCAAAGGCAGCGGCTTAACCCACTGAGCCACCCAGGTGCCCCCCTCTAAACTTTCTTGATTAATACATACTCTACTTTTTTTTTTTAAAGATTTTATTTATTTATTTGACAGAGATCACAAGTAGGCAGAGAGGCAGGCAGAGAGAGGAGAGGAGGAAGCAGGCTCTCTGCTGAGTAGAGAGCCCAATTTGGGGCTGGATCCCAGGACCCTGAGATCACGACCCGAGCCGAAGGCAGAGACTAAACCACTGAGCCACCCGGGCGCCCCAATACATACTCTACTAATAGTGCTATACCTAAAAATTGAAATTCCAAAGAATGAGGCAAAAAATATAAATGGCCTTTCTTATATTTTCTTCTTTTCTTTATCCCATGAATGAGTTGTTTGGTTTATTCCCTGGATTATGTGCAGTCATCACTGGAAATTGCTGTTCTAAAGAACAAAAAAATATATCAATAGCAGACTTATTGAACAAGAATGTATGAAATCTTGTCACGTGTTCTGTAACTCATTTTCTCTGGTCCTAATCAAATGCTGATTTCCAAGAGCAGGTGTTAAGAATTAGAGTTTTGGGGCATGCTTCATTCTAAAAAGAGAGTTGGTGCAGTGAAGTAACAGTGGGAAGATTAAAGATACAATACTGAACAATTATGAGGTACTTTAATAATGTGCAGCATATAGACAGAATCCCTGTGCATGAGACTGTAGGCCGACAACAATTGTGAGGTTCTAAAACTTTCTCACAGGAACTGTTTTAATGACTTCCATATATACATGAAAGAAAATATCCAGGAGGACATGGAGAAAATTAAAATTTTGTGGAGAATGAAAGCAAGCCTAGGGATAATTTCTAACCATATGCATAGGATATTTATAGCCTCATTGTCTTATTCATTCTTATCACAGCTCTGTGAAATAAGCATTATTAGCCCAGTTTTTTTTTTTTAAAGATTTTATTTATCAGAGAGAGAGAGAGAGAGAGAGCACACACACAAGCAGGTAGAGTGGCAGGCAGAAGCAGAGAGCGAAGCAGGCTCTCTGCCGAGCAAGGAGCCCGATGTGGGACTCGATCCCAGGATCATGACCCGAGCCAAAGGCAGCGGCTTAACCGACTGAGCCACCCAGGCATCCCTAGCCCAGTTTTTTGGTAAGAAAAACAAAATTTAGACCAAGTGACCTGCCCAGGATCACCTATTTGGTGAAGGTAGCATTGAAACTCGGAGCCACCCCTGCTGGTGTCCTCACTATCTGCCATATACCTGGGTAAGTGCTTGTCATTCCTGAAGTGAAAATTGGTGAGGAGAAATGCTCCTAAAGTGGGTATCCACCTGCATATAGGGGGAGTCCAAGTAACAAGTCCATTGGTTTGAGGACGGGGAGGGGTTCTTGGTGATTCTTCATTGGTTGAGTGCTGTGTTTTGGTTGGCTGTAAATTAGGCATTTATGGGAAACTAGTTTCTCAGTCCTTGAGTTGGTTTTTCTGAGGACAGGTTTGAGATTCTCCTTTTCTATTCTTGGTTCCATTTAAATTGAATTCTTTTCACCTGAGGACTTAGACACTGCTTTCCTACAAAGGACTAAGGCCAGCAGCATGGTTAAGGTTCATGGAAAAGGCAGTGAAAGACAAATTGGAGTCAAAGTAAATTAGAAGATGCAGGTAAAAAAGTATGAAAGATTCAGCAAAAACTTGGCATGAACATATAAAATATTAATCCTATGTTGGCAAGAAATATTAACCATGTTTTGAAAACTTTTTTCCCCAATTCTAGGTAAAAATGTTAATTATTTCAAAGAGTACATTAATGAAGTTTAATGATCTGAGTAGGTGGGAGACGGAAAAGGGCAAGGAAGAGGAGATGGAGGGGATGACAGTTTTCTTTAGATTAATTGCCCTCTGAGATGGGGGGCTACGTCTTAAGAAACTCATATATATTTCAGTTGAAGCTTTTAATATTGTTGGAACTCAGTTATTTGTAGAGGATGGGAACTAGCCATATACTTGGACTATTTTTTGCTATTTTTCATTTGTTCTTTTTTTTTTTTTTAAAGATTTGTTTATTAGAGAGAGAGAGAGAGTGGGGGAAGAGGCAGAGGGAGAGAATCTTCAAGTAGACTCCCCACTGAGCGCAGATTCCCAACTCGGGGTTCAATCTCGCCGCAACCCATGAGATCATGACCTGAGCCAAAACCAAGAGTCAGACGCTTATTTGACTCTTTCACCCCGGTGCCGCTCATTTATTTATTCTTTTATCTCCACATTTCACTTGCTTTTTCTTCCTCTCACCCACGAGCACCCACTCTTTTACAGTCTGTATAAATTGCTTACTGTACACCAGGGAGTTTTTCAACATGGTCAATATGTATCCTCTTTCTGTATACTCAGAAAATAGCCATGGTTTTGCATACCTTGTCCCAAACGTTTTATTGTCAAAAAAAATCAAGTTCCAGAAACGTTTGAAGAATTGTGCAATGAGCACCATCTGGATTTTACATTTTGCTGTATTCACTTCATCATGTATTCATTCTTTTTCCACCCCTCTATCCATATTCAAATCTCATTAATAACATGCATGCTGAAGTTTTAGAAGGGCACTGATATCTGCAATTTACTTTAAAATGCATCAAGAAATTAAGATCAGTGATGTATTTCTTTACAGTTTAGTTAAAATTTACACACACAGAAATGATTGACTTTTAAGGATAGTATTCTGAGTTTTGACGCTGACATATGCATTGTTAATTTACATGGATGTTAGTGTCTTCAATAGCTGTTTCTTTTGCTTTTCTTACCAGCAAAAGAGACGCTTTTAGGACGCGTCTCTGCTGCTGTGGTTCAACTGGCCAGTTGCTGACCGTGCCAACTTGCAGGGTAGGAGTGGCTATTCGAGGTCACATGTTTGGAATACTCAGTGGAATGCCCTTCTAAGGCTCTAGATGATTGTGAGCTTTTGCTATTCATTCCACATTTAATAAGTAGCTATTCAGTGTCTGCAGTGTGATGGGCATTGGATTTATTGTGGTGAACCTTTTTCTGCTGTCAGTACTCAGAGCTTTTTGATGAGAAAGTTATTTAACTTTTTTTGATTTTTTTTTATTTAACTTTTATTTAACTTTTTTTGATGAGAAAGTTATTTAACCAAAAAGCCTTTCAAGAGTAAATTGTGCGTTTCTTATCACACTGAAGTCTAACTGAAGTTCCTTGAAATACGCAAAAGGAACCCTGAAAATGCATTAACTGGGGCGCCTGGGTGGCTCAGTGGGTTAAGCCTCTGCCTTCGGCTCAGGTCATGATCTCAGGGTCCTGGGATCAAGCCCCGCATTGGGCTCTCAGCCTGCCTCTCTGCCTACTTGTGATCTCTGTATCTCTGTCAAATAAATAAAAATCTTTAAAAAATGCATTAATTGGTTCGAATTAAAGATGACTTTGGAAGCCGGCTGTGGAAGTGTATGCTAGCTCGTGTCTAAATGAGGAAATGAAGCAGCTCATGCTTCCTGGACACTTTGTCCATAGTAACCACTCTGCTGGGTATCTTACACCTCATTTCACTACTACAACAACCCTGTGAGGTAGGTACTATTTCCTTCACTTTACAGATGAACAAAACTCGGGTCAGGGGGCTTCATACATTGCCCAGGGGCATGTAGAGAGAAGGGCAGAGTGGAATTTGGATTTACATCTGTTTCTCTCTAGAGCTGGGGCCATGGGCATTTGTTACACTGCTCATCAGAGGAGGAAAAAAGGCTCCAGTGAGCGGCGAGTATTTTGACTTAATGAGTCATGGTAGATTGTGGTTTTGCTTCTGTTGTTTCAGTGCCCATCTAGACCCTCAAGACTGCAAGACAGGGTACAGCGTGGGTATTGCTGCTTCCCTGTGCACTTTTTATGGGGCTGCATATGACCACATTTTCTGGCGGTCTGTATTTTCTGGGCCTTGATTCTGGCACACTCAGGTAGGAAAGGCCAGCAGAACTAAAATGATGGTGACCTCTTCAGTTTCTGAAGAGGGCAGGTTAGAATGAGGGGCAGAAAAGAAGGTTGACTGAGGAGGAGAGGGTTCCCAGCAGTTGCTGGATACAGTTGCAGGGGTCCCTGTCTGGAATTGCTCCCCGTGTTTCTGGTGGGAGATGGGTTGTCCTCACAGACGATCACGGAGGGGCTTTCAGTGCTCAGTGATTTGGGAGTGCTCTGAAATTTAATATGCAGGTCAGAAACGATAAACATCCTACAGTGCCTGAGTCAGGCTTACCCAGAGAGGAATGGTCTTTCCTCAAATGCCAGTTCTACTCCTGTTGGAATGAGGAATGGGAGAAAGCATGAGGAAAGCTAGGAAGGGTTCTGGGAGGAAACCAGATATATCTTTACTATGTTTTTTTCATATGATCACATGTGCTTCTGTGTGTATGTGAGGAGAGAGGGAGGGAGAGATCTTGGAGAATCTTGTGTTATATTGACAAAATTATTGAATTCTCTCATACATGTTGACATCGATGAGACCAGCCAATGATGTGAAAATTGCTTATGATGAATTGTTCTTTTAATGCACTGCCAGAATTTACTTGTTATCATTTAAAATGTGTGCATCTTTATAAATGCAATTTGCCTATGGTTTTCTTTTTCTGAGTTATATTCATTGTGTTAACATGATAATGCATAAAATAAAATGAATTCTTGGTTGAGAATAGATAAATTAGGAATTATTTGTAGCTTAAAAGTTAGGTATAATTCAGCTGTTATATTATCTAGTTGTCCTTCTAGAAATGGGACTTTTACTTTGCTATCCAGTATTTTTTGTGATTATTAATCTCTTTGAGCTTTCTATCTACTACTTGGTCAAATGTAATTTTTATTTGGTTGAAAATCAGTATTTCTCTAAATATTCATATTTAACACTGTCTTAGCTTCGGATCCTTAGAACACAGAGGCTGAAGCAAGACTTTAGAGCTGTTTTTTTTTGTTTTGTTTTTTTTTTTATAAATTTTTTTTAAATTTTTATTTATTTGTCAGAGAGAGGGAGAGAGAGAGAGAGAGCAAGCACAGGCAGACAGAGTAGCAGGCAGAGGCAGAGGGAGAAGCAGGCTCCCTGCCGAGCAAGGAGCCCGACGCGGGACTCGATCCCAGGACGCTGGGATCATGACCTGAGCCGAAGGCAGCCGCTCAACCAACTGAGCCACCCAGGCGTCCCTTTAGAGCTGTTTTATTGGGAGTTGCAATCCGGGGACAGATTGGGAAAGAGAGGGAAAAGGGAGCCAGGGAAGGATGGGAAGCAAATGCAAGTCGGTGCATGATCAAGATGCCCAAGTGGTTCCTGAAGGGTAAAGGGCATCTCCAAAAAGGTTGTATGGAAAATATGTTTTGGAATAGTCTATTGGAGAGAGGAAGAGAGGTGGGTTTTTCTGCCAGCTCCCTCCTGTCTCCTTTCTCTCATTGGTCAGTGTTTGCCCCATTGGGAGTTTACTCCCTGCTCTTCCAGCCCTGGCCTCTTTGCTGTGGAAGCTGGATCCCACTCTCATGCAGTGCCCATGATTCGAAGTGCTGTGGTTTTTGTCGTGATGGGAAGGGGTAAGGGAGGCCATGTTTCCAGATCCTGGCCCTCACCTCCGGAGAAAATGAGAATATCAGGGATGCCCTCAGATGAGGTGGTGGTGGGGGCAGTGGCAGCTGTGTGGCTGAGGGCTCCAGGAGACAGGTGCTATCTCGAGAATCTGAGGTGACCCCTGAAATGCGTCTGAAACAATTTCCATGGATTTACATATATATTCTTTAATGATTTTTAAATCACTTAAGAAATCTGTGGTTTTATTAAAATAAATATCTGTGATTATCACCTTTTTTATCTGAAGGTTGTATATTCTTGTTTTTTTCTTTTTCTCCATTAATCAGGCTTGCCAGGGTTTATGCATTTTAAAGATTTTTTTTTTAAGATTTTATTTATTTATTTGACAGAGGAAGAGAGATCACAAGTAGGCAGAGAGGCAGGCAGAGAGAGAGGGGGAAGCAGGCTCCCTGCTGAGCAGAGAGCCCGATGCAGGGCTTGATCTCAGGGCCCTGAGATTGTGACCTGAGCCCAAGGCAGAGGCTTTAACCCACTGAGCCACCCAGGTGCTCCCATTTTAAAGATTGTTAACAGAAAAAAATTCTTACAGAGAAACAATTTTATGTTTCTTATTGCATTCTGATCAAAATGTAAATATTAGTTGCTAATAAAGATTTCCTTTAGTTTGGTATTTTTTTATGTTATATTTTTAATTTATTACATTTAGTACTTGTTTCATTTTTAATATTAACATGTAGTAAGGCATTAATGGTATATTTTGGCTTTGAGTATAGCTTTACCTGTCATCCATGGGCTTTAGCATCAAGTAGTCTCTTTTTTATTACGTTTGGGACAATTTATAATTATAATTTTGAAATCAACAGGGTCCTTCTGGAGTAACAATTTCTTTTTTTTAATTATTTTTTATTTTTAAAGATTTTATTTATTTATTTGACAGACAGAGATCACAAGTAGGCAGAGAGAGAGGAGGAAGCAGGCTCCCCACTGAGCAGAGAGCCCGATGCGGGGCTCGATCCCAGGACCCTGGGATCATGACCTGAGCCGAAGGCAGAGGCTTTAATCCACTGAGCCACACAGGTGCCCCTGGAGTAACAATTTCTGACTCAAGGAGTGGAACCAGAGTTTCTTAAAGAAGATTTAGGTATATTTGGAGGTCTTTTCTGAGATTCTTGACTCAGCTTCTGCCTCAGAATCATTCTAAAGATAATTTATAGTAATGATAATTAAGAAAAAATGCTTGACATAGCCCTAATGCAGTTTTGGGTCAATAGACATAATAAGTCAGCTTGGCATTGCCCTTCTTTGGGGAAACGGCCACTTGTGCTGTGTCTCATCTGCTGGACAATTGACTCCTTCACAGTGATTTTAGGATTCTAATCCCACAACCGTTCTCACCCTGTTGGTGTTTTGACTTTGTATGCACTAATTTACACTTTTTAATCAGACTTATACAGACATTGAGGACTTTTCATTAATTAAACAGTTTTTGGAGTAAACTCTGTTAAGCAAATTAAATTCTTGTCCACTCTACAGTTACTGCCTATAATGGTTAGTGAGCCACTCCTGTCTCTGGTGATTAAGTGACTCTGCTGGCCTCTTCCACTCTGGGATCCTATAATCTTTATTGAAATAATGGGACCTGTTCCAAAGGTGACTTTCCCACTTATCTTGATTCACAGGGTTCTACCATTAAAGTGCTTTTCAAAGTCCTCAACATTTAAATATTTCTCAGTGCTGTGGTAAAGACCTTAGGCCTTCTTGGGAGACATAATTTGGGATAGACAAATAAATGTATTTAATAATTTTAGTTTATTATTCCTATCTCGCTGGCTCTCTTTCTATTTTTTTCTACTACATTATATAATCTGGTATCTCAGCCTCCTTTAGCATAGGCCACCCTCAAGTCCACATTTTAGTTAAGCCATCAAGAAAACAGAAGCAACTGAGGTTACCTAGAACTAGTACCTTGGGTCCTGCATTCTTGGCATTTATTTCCATATTCATAACCTTAGTAAATCTAAAGTTATGTTCTTTTCCCTCTAACATCCTCAGAATTCATTTTCATATTTATTCTCCAGATTTCTGGTAATAGAAATTAATCACTTGTTTTAATTTTTCTTGTTGTAGATTCATGGTTTGACTTTGTAACTTACCTTAAAGGGCAGGGTGCAATATATCTCTACTTTAGGTATAGAAGCAACAAAGAACGGGACATGGGAAAAATTGGCACCCCTTGTGAAGGAAGTACGTTAGATGAGTCATTTATGATCAAGGCTTCTGTAGTAGGTCAGGAATGGACTTAAGGGAGGAGAGAACTACTTCATCTGGGGAGAGGGGACACGTGTGTGTGTGTGTGTGTGTGTGTGTGTGTGTGTTTATTAAGATTTTACTTATTTGAGAGAGAGTGCTAGTGGGGGAGGGGCAGAGGCAGAGGGAGAAGGAGACTTTCTGTTGAGTGGAGAGCCTGACTCAGGGCTCCATCCCAGGACCCTGAGATCATGACTTGAGCTGAAAGTAGACACTTAACTGACTGAGCCACCCAGGCATTCCTGGAGGATTAGTGTTTTTGAAGGTTTAGAATTACCAGTGGACTCCATTCTAGCTCTTAATGGCCTTATTCCTTCTCATTTAGGGGTTCCCTAACTAGTACTTCAGAGAAGGTCTTCAACATCAACCAACCTTGCAATTGTGCATCCTAAGGTCACACTCCTGTGTCTGACTTCCAAGTGATGTCCGCCAAGCAACTCTAAGATATAGGACACACTTTTTTACAGTAGTCATAGAAACTCTATTTGATAATCATGCCCAAAGCCAAGAAATTTAAATATTGAGCTTGACATTTTCTTTCTTCTAGCTCTTTCGTTCGGAAGCAGGGATGTGTTGCCAGCGCTAGGCGGTGCATTCCAGGTTACTGCAGGCGATCATGAATGTGCCCCTCCTGCCAGGTCCTTCAGAGTCAGGACATGGTCACTGCCTTCAAACCCGACCCAGGAAGGAAACCGAAGATGCCTGTTTTCCTTTTTTTTGAGGCTATGTGGACTGCCAGCTCTTTGGCATCAGTGGCTCTGTGGCTTCCTGCTCTTAGTTTGAATCCTTTCTTGCTAGT